>OZ022229.1:6886087-7165303 GCA_963978835.1 Tenthredo scrophulariae
TTTCCGCGAATAAATCGGCGATTTTTTTTAGACAAAAAATACAGCATCGTGTAATACACGGACTCGGTCCTGATACGTGAAAGATGAAATTTTTTATTCGGAAAATAGCTGTTCCAATATATCATTTTCGCTACTGTGTTATGAGATGCAATATATGGCAGATTAAAGAGAGAGAGAGAAAAAAAAAAGGAGAAGAAAAAAAAAAACTGAATCGGGATGATATTTCGCAAGAAATATTTATCAAATTTTTTTCTGATATCCAATTTATTCAATCTACAGATACGATATAAAATACGACTCTTTCTTCTATGTATAATCATTAAACATTAAATTAATATTATTATTAATGTTAAAACACTGAATACAATAATATAAGAGTTGCAGTGTGTATAATATGTATCTAATTATTCTATATTATGTACTTCATTTGTCAATTCTACGTGTGTATTTTCAGTTTAATATCAATCACCAATAATATTATGTCGGCTTGAATGCGCAAAAAAAAAAATATATATATATATATATATATATTATCTCAAATTTATTAAGTGTTCACTTCAAAAAACGAAAAAAAAAAAAAAAACAAAAAAAAAAGCGAGGAAATAGAAATATGCTATAACAGGAAGTATAAGCACTTTCATTATCTCAAAAAAGAAAAAAAAAAAAAAAAAAAGCAATGTGTTCAATTTACTTTTGAAACACACGAGTCAAATAATAATGAAAAAAAAAAAAAACTAAGGTTTTTAAATAATTTTTTGAGTTCATTTTTTTGAGCAGAATTTCGTTTGAAAAATTATCAACACGATCGAAAGACATGATTTTTGTAAGACTATACTCACCCAGTATTGAAATTATGTGTATCTTTTTTTTTTCAATCTTTGATATCACTTTGCTTGGAAGAAGTAAATAGCAAAAAAATAGAAAGCAAAAAAAAAAAAAAAAAAGAAGAAGAAAAAATTTCCAATATTTTACTTCTAATGATAATTTTTATATTAATTAATATGATTTGTACTTATATAGATTCGTTAAAAAATATGCAAGTGAGTCGCACTAAATCTGTAACGTCGCAATAGTGCTGCAGTTAGAAATTAATCTAATGCAAATATCTGTTTATTATACTTATTCTCTGCCAGTATATAATACACGAAGTCAGTATTATTGTTATCATTGTGTTTTAGTTGAGAAGAAAAGAAGAGAAAAGAAAAAAAAAAAAAAAGAAAAGAAAAAAATATATATATATCATCTTTGTACGGCCACATACAAAAATTATTTTATTATTAACCTTTTTCAATATTGTATAATAATTGAAGACAAAAAAAAAATCCTATGACGTTACATACGTTGAAATATAGGATTTACCGTAATACAATTCGCACATATGTTATACAGTCGCAACGTTTGTACTGGTCTCTAAACTACGAAACAAGCTAATTTATTAGCCGAAAATTACGCCGACATCAAGTTAATCAATCTACGTAAATCATAGAACATAATTTTAGCAATATTCCACACAATTCATGGTTGACATTGACTTTTGCCAATTAAGATTTGATCGCAGCTGGTCGTAACAGTTTATTACCTACGTAGACGAAACGTTGTACGATAGAGAATAGCGTGTATACATATAAACATAAACGGTGTCGAAAATATAACAAGATTGTAGATAAATGTGTTGGATAACAGTTTTAGAAAGGAAACTAATTTCTTTTTACTGAAAAATTGTGCAGAACGGATCAGTACCTATCTAGCTACCTACCTACTCCGTAAAGTATCGTAACGACTACCCAATCTTGAGTTATCGGCTTCGAAAGTACAGACATAAATTCAGGACTGAGGCGACGAGACTATCCAACGATTTTACTCTTGTACCCCTAAATAGCGATAATAATTCACGGGTAACTGATCGTGGGAAGTTAGTCCATTTGGCACCTGAGCTCACGATCAAATTTATCTCAACAAGTTTATTCGAAACAGTCTTTTCTTACTATTTAAAGAAATATTCCCACAATATATTATCCCGAAAACTACGAACGAAATACTGAACTTGTATATCGTATCATCGTGTGTCTCAGACTACGCATCGTGTAACTTTTGTATATCGGTAATGGCGGCCATGATCCAACTCCTGCGGTCCACTTCGCGACTTTAACCCGTCAGTTCTAATCAGCCTTTCTGATATTGGTAGAAATTTGAAGTTTTCTGACGTCCCCAAAGCCTGCATGATCGGAAAATGTCCATACTTTAGATTTTTGAGTACAAATATCTCACGAGTCTAACCTCCCAGGGTCTTGAGCCGATAGAATATGGATATAAAATAGCTCATTCACAATTTACACTCACGTTTGATTACCCTTATGCATGTTACCTACGGTACCTACTTGCTGCGGTTTTATCGAAATTGTATTTTATTAAAAAAAATTTAGCTACTGCAAAACGAAACTTTTTTCACTTCGGTACCTCGTCGCAAATGATTAGGTTTTCGAAGCAAGGGAGTATATGTGTTAACCTCGTAAAATATAATGAACAAAAAATGAAAGAAGAGGAATAAGCTCTTGATTCATTATATAGAGGTATATGAAAGTTTAAAATTTGAAGAGATTGTTTTCCCCCCTTTTGCTTTCGGTCTTTGCTTTTTTTTTATACAACTTTATACGGGTAAACTGAGGTGAAAGAAATGTGAACAACAATTTTTCATTATGAGATATTGAAGAAACTGTTGATATCAATATTCAGTCCCGCTTGACGAGAATGAGAATTCTTTGAATCCGTTATTTGTCAAAAAGTATAATAAAGCGGAAAATTATATTTCCAAATTTACACACAAAGAGACGAAATTTTTTTCCAATATATCTACATTCGAGAAACAAGATTGAAACGGTTCTTATTATCGAGATTATAAAATTTTCGAATTGATCTTCACTCTCAAATTGAATGAACGAACCGCCATAAATTATTTCTTCGAAAATTTGAACGAAGCAAAAAATCCGATAAAATTAGTAAAAAAGCTTGCGGTCGATTTCCGTATTTCTGTTTGAAAATAAATGACCACTGGCGATTCCTTTCTTCCTCTCGGCAGTTTAATCATCAATTTACAAAATTGAATTATCTTTTTTGTTTCAAGTCAATTTTCAAATTTACTCTCAAGATTCTGTACCGTCATATTTCTTCCACTTTCTTTATCCGAAAGACTCGTTGAAGGCGTCGAAAAAAGCTTGGGAGGGGAAAAAGTGCTTTGAGATTAATGTTGAAGCGAAGAAAATGAATGTATCGATTTTAGATAAATTGTATAGAAAACGTAACACGGTACAACATATATCCACCTACATATATGAGTGTGTCAGGAAGTGTGCTGAGTTGTGGCATGTTTCCAACCTCGATTGCGTGGCCTTTACACGTCTCTAACAAAATTTATGCTATCACCTATATGTATTCTTATTTTCCATCGTCGTTCGACTAGTAGGTGTACATTGGCTGCTAAATCCCTAGGTAAAAAAAATAGTAATAAATCTGTCCTCCGAAGCCCTCTTCGTGATAATAATAATAATAATGATAATAATAATAATAATGATAATAATAATAATAATAATAATTTAAATTATTCACTCTGCTCTACATATTTCCGAATTTTTCGACACAGTTCCATTAGAACAAATCATTCTAATACAGTTGTGAATAAATTCTGGATTCAGAAAGAGACTCGCACCCTTTATTTATTGTTTTTCTAATTTTTCTATCAACGGAAGATTATTGATTCTCGTGATAATATTCGTCACGATATACACCCACGTATGGTACATGAAAATCGTGGAAAATATTATTTTCTTAACACCTGCTCTGTAGAAATGCCTCTTTTCAGACCGAGTGAGCGGGCGCAAAAGATGATTTTGCGCCCAAGAGCGGACAAGGAGTCTCTTTCGCCCTAGGGTCGAAAAGTCCTGTTTTGCGCCCGCTCAAGAGGTCGAAAAGGGGCATTTTGCGAGCAAGTGTAAAGAAAAATATAATACAGCTTTGTGGTGATTTTCTTCTAAATTGGATATCTTTATTTCGTATATATTGAGCGAGAGCTTGAGGGGGTCGTAGGATTAATCGCGGTAATGCACTCTCACCTCTCACTGGACACATGATTCTTAAATTTGATATAAATTTTAGGGAAGAAAGTTCGGAAACTGAAGTCAAATTTTCAACGACAAGAACCACGATCCCTAATTTATAATTCAGAGTCGATAAAAGGTTATAAAAATGTGTTAGCATCGCTAAGGAAGTTAGCTACTGTAACTGATTTATGAACTCTACAACCCCTGATTCCGATAGAGTAAAGTGAAAAGAAAAAGATAAAGAAAAAGAGAAGAATGAAATAAAAAAAAAAAAATTCGGCCCCATTTTCCGACCCTCGTTACCATCCCTCTCAATTTTCTTTCATTTTCATTTTTATTTTACTTTATTCTTGTTCCTATTTTATTCGAGGAAAGTTTGATCGTAAGTTAGCTTCGTTTATGTATAAAATTATCGCTAGTCGTATAAATTTTGAAAAATTCAGAGATTCAGAGCTTCTCCTTTGTTCGGTCCATTATTTTTATAGCTCATATAACAAATTGGGGTAAAGGTGGAGGCGGGTTATTGTCTAACAATATTAATCACTACTGCAGAGTCCTGCTTCTGACGATATTAACAATATGTTGTCTGATTTACAGATCAAGGAGTGTTAAGCTTATAGTAATTTGGTATTATTGGCCCACCGCAGGAACTTCTGCGATCTAACTATGAATTATTTTTCTTATTTTTTTATCCTCGCTTTTTATTTGTTGCTTTTTCTCTCTGAGGAAATTGGATAAAACGATAAGCCTCCCCCGCCTCTCTCTCTCTTTCGCTGATCCTTGATCCTTGATCCTATTTACCCAGGCTTAAAATTTTCCGAAGAGAATTCTAGCAGAAATTGAGTTCACAGAGTGTGTGGTCTTCCTCGTAAATCCAGGAAATCCAGTCTTATTTGCATATAAATATTTATGTGGAAAAATATTTTCGGTACCAAAACTGTTTCCGAAATTTTTGCAATTTTTATTCCGCGAATCGCGTGCTTCTTATCCTTATCTCTGTTGATCATTTCACCATGCAGATTTCATCGACACGGTGCATTCATTCTCTGTGCATTTTATGATCTCGCAAATTCTACTGCAGATTATAAATTCATGGGTAGTAAAATTTCAATCGATACCTTATGTGTTTCTACGAGTGAAAACTATTTCGCGGTTATAATTTTATCGACTTATCCATTTATTACTCCAATCCAGTTGTAAATAGCTATTTCCTAGACCCTAGGCCACAGTTTTGCATTTAGTATTTGCTGCTCGTTATCTGCTATGACGTACGTACGTACTTATATCAGCCATGAAATGCTGATGGAGAAATTATACCGTGAATTGGGTTATAAAATACATCCGTGATTATACGTGACGTGAAACCGAGAATTTTTAGTAACTATATACCGAATAAACAAATTTTTTACCCGCTTCATCAGCTTTTTCATATTTCAAAAACGGCTATAACTCCATACGGTGGATTTTGTATGCGTAAACACGGATTCACTTCGATGTTACCGTCGCGAATTGAAATTTTTTCGCACAAATATGCAATATTAATTGTATCGATTTTTCTCGCTTCACTTATACTTTTTTTTGCTAAATTTTTTGACTTTATACTTTCACCGATCAACCAAGCTAATTAAAAGACAAGATCTTAGACTGAACGTCATGAACACGTAACTTTAAAGATCAAAGACTGAAGATAATTTAGCTCGCCAATATTTAAATGTGAGAGATCGTAATTACGCTCTCTGGCATTGGCACTTTCTAACGAACAATAAGCCACGTGTTTTTTTTTTTCTTCTTTTTCCCTTTTTTTTTTAATGATAAAAGAACGAAGATTGAATACGAATTTCAAAACTTTGGAAGGAGATAGTCGTTTTACAGTTTTTACAATTAATCGCTAATTAATTCGACAAAACTCGACAATTTCTATCTCGAACGAGGTGTCTGACTATAAAACGACTTTACTACTTCGCCTATCATAAACCGTTCCGATCCCTTACGTCCGAGTTCATTATCTCAGTTTTACTCATTTCCGTTAATACTTGGGGCTCCCAGAATCAATTGACGAGGTAGAAGTGCAAAGTAATAAAAGTAATCAAAATAAAGGTGAAAATTTTTCACCCCTTATTCACAATAATATTTAACGAGACTTCGGCGATAGAAAAAAATAATCGAAAAATAAACCTGCAGCTTTTGGCTGATTTTAAAAATATTTTCATGTATAAAAGAGGGAATTTCATCGTCAGAATTTTTTTACTTTTCCGGAGAAAATATTTACCACTTGTTTCAAGTGTGAAATATTTGTGTACCTTATTAACTGAAACAACGCGTAAGGTGTTTACCGTTATTTAAAATTAGCAATAAAAATCGAGTTTAAATAATATATTGTATGAAAAATTGAGAACGATGTAGTGAGGTAAATCTTACGCGAAAATTGGTGTTCTATATCACGATTCCTCGGGGTTAATCGCTTATTAAATCAAAGTCGAGTGCTCATCCAGAATCTCAAGTAGATCCTGCATCTAATAGAAAGTTTTCACCAAACCATATCAAAGAAAAATTTTGTTTTTCATTATTTTACGTAAAATCGATATAGCTAATTGGTTTTCCTCTTTTTTATTCGCATAAATAATCTCCGGGGGATGAAAACTCCCATTGTTCAACGATATCCTCGGTAAAATCTGATCCCCCGCTCACATAGGGCTTTGTACAAACTCCATATTCTGCTACTAGAATTTCAAAGGAAACGATGTTCCTAGTTGGTGACGTCGGATATAACTTTATCAGACGTTACACTGCGGTATAGCTTAACTTAAGCCTCTAGCCCCAAGCCTCAAGGCGTAACATCAGGTATCTGTACTACATGCATAGTCTAAACACTTCAGTATCAGTGGCACTAGCTGCAATTTGATCCGACGTAGTTTGGCTCAAGCTGCATTTATAGGATTTTAATTACCCCGCACATGGGTATTATCAAGCTGCCCAGTAGTTTACACAATATACTTTCCACACCGTCGTTCGTGATTGATGAACCCTTTTATGAAACGAGTCTCTGTTGATTTCATAAATTTTCTAAAGTTTCTCGCTAGAATATTTTCTCGGCTTTTATAAGTGATTCGGAAAATCATTTCACCCTTGTATATATTTGTTCTTTTTTGATCGAGATTTTTGATAAACGATAATTATACTGGGTTTAATTTTTCATCAGAGTTCACAGATTCAAGGCTCGAATTTAGACGGTGAATTTTTACTTTTTGTGCAAAAAAAAAAAAAAAATCCATTCATTTGCTAGTACTAGAATATACATATGAGATCGATCTTGGCGATGTTACATAATGATCTAAAATAAAATCTCCATATCTTTGACTCAGGGATTTATATATTTCTGAATTCGCTCCATCCCTCATGAATGATATTTCGAAATCTAAATTCTGAGAATAGAAAGAAATTTTTATTTCTTATTACTTTCATATTTCAACGGGAATATTATTTCCTCGGAATAACTAACGTCGGTGCAGTAATTTCCGAGCGTTTTTTCTCTCGCTAATTCTCGTTATATAAAGGATAAAGCACACGTCTACAACCTATACTTGTATGCGCGTATGTATGTGATGACGTAAAGTCAGCCACCCATTTCGCAAACAGAAACTACCCACGACAGTCTAGTTGTTTGTCAGAAATGTTTGCCAAAGTTACAAAGCAATTATTCTCATTTGTTCTTACCACTCGTATAATTATCCCCGACTTCCGGGTGAACATTATTTTTGTATATAACTCAGCGTAGGTTACCGGAAGAAAATTACCGCGTAAAAATCATCGGGAAAAATTTCTTCCGGCTTACGTATTAATTATTAAATATATCGAGCTTCTTCGGTATTCTTGAGGGCTGAGAAACTCGTAATTCAATTGCATCGAATTTTGATACGAAAACCAAATTCCCTTACAGTTTTATAGTTGAACTGTTATCGATGTTTATATCTAAGATTTTTTTTTTTTTATTGGTAATCCGAGATGTTGTGGAAACGGAATATCCCACCTAGCACGAAAACCGAAGAAAAATGAAAAGGAAATTGTATAAATTAACTTGGCCTGTTCTTTCGTCCCACAGTTACTCATTTGTTAATTATGTAAACATGGCTTTTCGTCCTTATACTATATTATGGATAAATATTCTGTTGTTGAAAATTTCCCTCATTTATTCGAGACGAAAGACCGCGATACCCGCGAACAATGCGAACAATACGATGTAGGTATAACAAGATTTAGAACTTCACTTTACGTGATTCTTGTCTCTTTTTATATTGTGCAAATAAACTTCGAAAAGCTTTCCGCGATTCTGAATTTTTTTTTTTCACATTATTAGGCGGAATACGTGCGGTTTAATGAGGTAAGTATATGGAGAGCCGAACAACAGCCCTTAAAATATTTACTGATTTTATAAAAGAAAACTTTTATCATATTTTCAATTTTTCTTCATTCATTTACAATGTGTATACACGTATCGGTGCATTCACCTTGTAATTATGATCGGAGTTCAATTGAAAATCGAAAAATCGTCGAAGTAGAATGAGACGTTTAGTTCTTCGCCGTGTGAACTGAATAAAAATTGCATTTGAAGCCAGCTGTTGAAAACGAATTCAGTACCTTGCAGAAAATTTATTAGATATTAAAGCAGACGGCCCTGTACCCCTAGTATTTGACATCCCTTATTTTACCCAACGATCCGCGGCGATAAAAAAAAAAAAATAAAACGCATTTTTTCTACCCGTTTTTTCCTGAATGTGGAAAACCACCGCGTAGGCAATTCAAATCGCTTTGATTAAAACACCCTTGCGGAGTTGGAGTATAAACCGTGAGATGAAACGCTGCTCAAATATCTATAGAGAATGGGGGAATATAAAGTGGGGGTAACTATAGTGCGGTCATTTTTTTTACTATCAAAAAATAAAAATAAAACGGGTATAAAAAATTCCTACATACCAGCTCTGCAGAAATATGTTTTTCTTTCGGGTCAAGAAATATGTTTAAGGAAAATTTCTCGAACGTCAGAAAAAATTCCATTTATTTTCGACTTCGCCGGGACGCGACGGTAGGTGACTCGAGGGTTTGACAAATATTCGAACTCATATTTTGAGGATATATATCTGTCCAACCTCGTATTAGGCTGCTTTTTTATGAAAATAAATCGCGATGCGAAATTCGGGTGTAAACATGAAATTTATGATTTTTTATTACGGTAAAATCGGATATATTCTGTTCCTCAATCATTCGATATCCAGCTGGTTTATACCCCAAAGCACCCCATCTCCGATCCTCTTTTTATACCATTCTGAAAAATATCGGAAATATTATCGGATGCTATGGAATTGATGAACTGACGATGGGCCATAAATTTCCATTCCTCAAACGACGATCTTAAAGTTTTTAGAATTTTATGATAGTACCGAAAAACGACATCTCCGAGTTTAAATTTGACAGCATGTGATCCTTATTGGTCAATTTCTCCGGACTTATTCCTAGCCATTTCAATTTAGTGCGATTTCTAGTAGGATTCAGTAGCCATTCAATAGAAGTAAGTCTTGTTCATGGAAGATAAAAATTTGAGATTCTTCTCCCCATTTTTTTGTTTTTGGGTAATTTATTTAAATTTATTAAGGGCCGGGCTCAAGCTCCGAGTGGTAAATACCAAATTCGTTTGAGACGGTTTCGAATTTTCAGAAACGTTCAACTTTGGGATATTGAAATTCCGAAAGGTCGGAACGCAGACAACTCAAAACTCCGGAAGTCCGCAGACCCCTGAAAAGCCAAGATTCCGAAAATTTCAGTCTATTTCTCAGGATTTGAAGACGAAAAATAATTCGTTGTTCAATTAGAAATAAGTGCGGAATACTTCTTCGCGTAAAATCGGATTTTTTCGAACAGTGAGAAGCGATCTTATCGACCAAAAATTGCACCTTCTTCGTATTTGACTAAGGCCATATCTCCGAGACGTTACACCCTACGACTCAAGAGTCAGAAATAATTTCCAGTGTTACTGCAGCTCCTACAAAACAAGATTTCAATCATCAAGCCGAAATTTTCCTCAGACTCGAATCCTCTTTCTTTTCTTCATTTGTTTCACTTGCTTCTGTCTCTTTTCCATAAAATTTTACCTCTGTCGTAAAGTTTTCAACTCGATTTCCAATCATGTTGATGAAAAAAAAAATTCAAAACCCACACGCGACAACAGGCAGGCATACAAGAGAGTGGCGGTGGGGGATCCCAGGACTAATCCATTTGGTCGGCTGGTGTGTTGCAGCCGCGATCGGTGCGGACGGATCCTGCAGTGGAACGGGAACAAGTGGATCAAGTGGAACGGGACCAGGTGATCCTTGGGGATGTGGACCCGAAACTGCAGGCGGTACATGGGACTCTCCTCGCCTCTGTCCTCTGTGCGCTCGCGTTTACAGCAACAACAGTAATCTTCGAAGACATCTTAGATCCGCCCACGCAACGGCAACAGATCTTTTAGAGTTGACATCCCTCCAGCGAAGGCCACCACCACCATCCTTACCGCCATCTGCACCGATACCACCGCCACTTTCACCCTTAACTTTATCCGACCATAACAATAAGATGACTACAAATTCGGTTATTGATCACCAGCCTAAGTCGAGCTTTGCTGTATCCGTACAGCAGCACGAGTTGTACACCGATTTAGAAGGGACATAGTAGAGCCCGAAACATCCCTTGAAATTTTCTCTATTTTCTTCATTTCTTTTTTTTTTTTTTTTTCATTTCTTATTTTTCTTTCCTCTGGGAGAATTTTTCATTTTTTCGATATTTATATATATATATAAGAACCAAAAACCTTGCGATTCGGGAGACTAGGGGTGGAAATGAACAAGCCATTGGGAAGTCGCGAGGAACGTATAGAGACAAATTAATTAATGTTAATATACGAGGCGTTTTGTTATACTGCGATATTATCGGTTTTCATAATTTTTTTTTTACTTCATTTTTTGTACTTTATTCCATATATATGATCTTATGTCTTATAGATATTTAATTTGGGCCGGTATTGACACGTGTAGTTGATTCGTATTTTTAATATACGTGTCTGGCTATGTATATTAACTTACGCGTTGCCTGTGTAACGTGAAATACATAAATATAAATATGTATATGTATATGTATATGTATGTATGTACTATACGCAAAATTTGAAAATATAATTTCGGTATAAGATTGAGTTTCAAGCCTGATATTAAAGGCTTGATGAACTAAGATCGAGTTTTACCAATCTAAAAGACAAACTTTGATAACTAGGCCGCTCAGGTCTTACCCATCATTTCCAATTTCTTGCGGTATCTGCAAGCTGTTGGGATAATTATCTAAAATACCAAATCAATTAAAAAAATATGTTAAATATAATTAAAAATTATTTTCTCATTCGAAAAGGCTGCAATTTCATGCATTAATATCGTGTGAGGTCTACTGATTTTATTCCGGGATTAATTTGATCAGTCGAAACGGATAAGTGAACGAAAAATGGAATTTCTTGTTTTTAACGATAATTATGTTCTTGGTTTATTTCACCGATAGGACGAAGTCTGGGAATAACCAAAAGTTACTTTTTTTGCTTTTTTTTTTCCTTCATTGCTGAAATAAGTCGAAAGAGTCTAAAAATCGGAGAACTTCGTATAAAATCATCGAAATATCTGATAAAAAAAAAAAAAAATCAACAAACTTACGTCTTTTCTGTATCCGTTTTACGGCTTTTGGATACGCCAGACCCGGGTAAAAGAATTTTTTGTACAAAACTTACCGATATAAGCATTTCACAGAAATTCGATTCCCATTTCTTCATGTATGTTACGCTGTAGTTAGTACTTCGCTTGTCATGTACATTAAAAGATCATTACATGGTATATTATAATAATAAAAAATATATAAATGATTTTTTAAATCCATAGTATAATTTGGAATTCGTGTTTTATAAACCACCTGATCGTTCCAAAAAATATGAGTCAAAAAAATGATTATGCACCTTTAATTGACTTAAAAAAGAAAAATTTCTAAAACATCGAACAGAATTTTCCACGGTTCGCGTCTATCAAGTTTCCAGCTAGTAGTATAAAGTATCGACGAACACCCCGACATACGCATTGTATATGCCATCCGAAGTAATTAACAAGTCGTAAATATTGATTAGGCAAGCTTGCGGATAAAAAATTCACGAGTTATGTTCCCTGCGAGTGTGGGAACGCAACGGAAGCTTTTTCTTTTTATCTCTTTTTTATCTCTCGAATCAAGCCTGAATTCGCAGTTGCCATTTTTCACTTTTTACATATTCTCACCCCTTTCAACCGATCATAGCGTGCGAGTTGTGCGACAAAAATAACACATAACTGCGCTAATAGACTAGAAGCGCAATTAGACTCGAAGTATATACTCACAAGTTAGAACTCTTATCGCAAACCTATTATATAAAAATTCTGCCTTTCCTATTAGCGGAGAGTTTTTTCCTGGCTAAAAATTTTGCCATTTATTAACATCCGATTTTAGAAAAGTATCTGAAACCCGCTAAATCGTGAGTAAATTGACTATGTACTGAATTTATTTTATTTCTTGGTGTCAGACTAGGCGACGATTTCGTTGATTTCTAGGATTAATGATTTTCGTCACACAGAAAAGTATCGATTTTTATAGAAAAATTACGTTTATTTATTTCGGCGAATTCCCGCGGTTTCGGAACTCTGTGATCCGACAAACTCACGATATCATAAATAGCGAGATGAAAATCGGTGGAGAAATTAGACTTAATTAATTTTCGACTCATGGCCTGATAGCATTTCTGGTAATCAGATGCTTTCCAAGATTCTGAGAAGTACCGCGAAAGATCCTCGTTCAACATCCCATATTTTAAGACGCAGGACCTGCTTGATGAGGTTTACGAATAATTTCGAAAAAATTTGTCGACCGATTCGAGTATCGGATAAAGGTTCAGTTCAGTATGTCTCACACGAGTTATTTCAAGCTCGTAATTTCAGTTTGAAAAAATAAAAGTATGAAAAATTATTACAGCAGCACATATGTCGGGTACAGACATCTCAGATAACGTAAAGGACCAAGGTACGCCTTTACTACGCCACGGCACGGTCAGGCTACTGGTTTAGTTCGTTAATGTCGCGTATGAAGTTCGCTTGACGTGTTTTAAATTATAGTTTCAAGCTTGTAATTGCGATATGAAAATAAAGGATTCTTACTCTTTGATATATGCAATCTTTGAGCAATCAGAAACACGCTCAAACAATTTTATTTTCATACTTCGAACATGCAGACATCGGAAATGTCGTTTATTTTCGGTTTCTAAAGTCCCAATTTCCACGTACGTCCCATATTCTTCGGTATTTTACCCCTTAGATTTTTTCATTAGATGTCTAAATATTTGATCAAAAGTTGCGATTATTCTGACGAAGTTTGGCGAAATTTACTTCTCAAAATACCTACTCGCTGACCATCAGTTTCATCAACATTCTACGAGGATATTGAAGTAGCCCTAATATGATTTCGATACAATATTTCATATTCACGGTCCGTTACACCAACATTTACCGATCGTTCAATACCTCGATGAGGATTTTAAATATTTCGTTTCAACCCTTTAAATAATATAACGAGCAGTCAGTAAATATCGAAATATTTGACTTGAATTTTGGCGAAAAATGAACAAGAAATAAGGGCGCTTGGAGTGATTAAAAATAAAGACCATTCCAGCCGCCACTCCCTTGTCAATTTTTTTTTTTTTATTATTTAATTTTTTTCAATTTTTCTTTGCCTTTTTTTATATTCTTTCTCGTTTACCCCGTTGTCAATTTTCAACCGTAAATTCTATCCAAATTCATATCTGTGGAGTATCGTCAGCGTCAGACCGCGAAGCCAATATCAATGTAATTAATTTCTGAGCGATATGGTGAATAGCGAAATGGAAAATATGCCTGTCAATATCCGCATATATCAACCCCGTCGATGATAGCTATTTCGGAATATCTTTCATCCCCAATACTGTAATCGGAAAATAACGATCTGTCAGAGATGAGGCACGGCTACTCTGACCAGCACATATTTCTGTTTCGAGCTCCAGGGACAGAGGGAAGAAGAAAAAAAATTTCAAATTTGAACATGAGAGAATTTCGATCCTCATGCACCTGGGTGTGATAGAAAATAGTCTGGAGGATGGCGCTCCGAGAAAATGCGATAAAAAAAAAAAAAAAAGAAAAAGGGAAAACTCGCAAGCCTAATACTTCACATCCCCTATTCTATATACTTCGAGAGCTTTTTTAAGACGGACCGTTCCTCCGGTTATAAACACTTGAAGTGTGTAACTCTTTGGCGGGTTGTACCCTGTCCTCGGATAACTGGCTTTTGTAGTAAAATTCATTTTACGATGAGAATTTCTCCTCAAGGACCAAGGACCAAGGGTGCGTGAGGGGTCGGTGCAGGATGGCAATATTAATATTTTACCGTTTAAATCTTGAGGTTTTTCTCCTCATATTTTACTCCGGATAACCACAGCGTAGCTAACGAACTGATATTATTTTCATGACGTATTGAACTCCATATTTGTACAAAAAAAGAAAAAATCCCCATTACTCGTTCACTCGAAACGATCTCAGAGTCGTTTTTCACCCTCTCTCTATTAATTTTGATTTTTTTCACTAATACTGCAGCATCAATCCTATACGGGCATATTTTCTCAGACTTTCTTTATTTCGTCGATTAAATTCAGCCCGCTCTTTGCCCCCATAGCGTATACTAGGGTGGCTGGGTGGCTGAGCACTTCGGCACGAACTACGTTATTAAACTGGGCTGGTTTATTTTTAATTAAACTTCTAACGAGAATAGAAAATCTAAAAACAAAAAAAAAAAAGAAAAATAAAGAAAAACAAAAAAGGGATAAGCTATTCCGCGACCGTGACAATAGTTTTCATTTTTATATAGACGGATTAAATTAATCCTCCACGTATAGCTGCGGAATGATTTACCTGCGCTTCACCAGATTCATATCCCTATGCAGTTAAAATCGTAAATTTTTTTCTCGCCACTTCTTTTCAAACATATTTTCATTTGAAAACTGAAATATTATTACTAAATACTAACCCTCGGGATTTTGAATATAACTAAACTGAGTTCGGGTGGAATATAGGTAGATATCGATGTATTAGATACACGATGCCGAGAAATGCTGATCTAATAATTGGCCTGATATCATATGTCGAAAATTTGTCGGATAGAAACCTTCCCCCCAAGGTGGCGATCGTAATTATGATAACAAGAGAGAGAGAGGGAGATGGAGAGGCAGCGATAATAATCGTAATGATAACGACAGGGCGGAGACCCGGAGAGATATCACAAGTGTACTGATGGAGTAGGATATGGATGTGGGAAGGCAGCTAGCCTAGCTAGGACCGTAATGAAAACCTAATCGTAAACTGTACCTTCATTATCCTCCTCGAACAAAACTTTGTCGAATAAATTTAGCCAGTTCATAGAGACAGTCTAGTTAGTTGGTTGTATAGTTAATGTAAGTAAAGTAACGACGTAGGAGTAGGTGTATAACTCGGGTTTAATTTTCTGGGATTAGGTAGGCAGTAAACATTCGTGAAATATTCGCTGACTGGATTCACCAGGTAGACGGATTTTATGTTGTACATCTATTAGATTATACATATAGTTAGGTTGGTAGGTAGGTAATGGGAAATTGAGTTATTCATAGAAGCGTATATTTTCCTTGATTCAAAATGTGAATACATTACTGTACGAAGTGGTTATACGATCATGATAAAGTAACTTCAATGTCAACCTGTTCACAGTGGGAAACACACCCCTGCCGAGTTATAATCGGACATTTTATTCGCACCCCGGTGTTGTTTATTGCTCGATATAAACCTCACTGATAATTAACAGTCGAGTATGATATAAGCAATAGCGTAACGGTATATTCCGCCCCGAACCCTGTAGGATTTTAGACGTCAAGAGGCGCTTTTCTCCTTCTAAAGGGGCTGGTTCGAAGTTCCGAATTTTTAAAGCTCCGAACGGTCAAATTTCCGAATTTTAATGCAACGAACTCACAGTTTTCAGAAAGGGTATTTCACCGAAAGGCTATGTAACCGATTTAAAAAATTCCGAATTGCGACACACCGAAGGTTCAAAATTCCGAAAGCTAAAGATCCGAAAGGTCAAGACTCCGAAAGCTAAAGATCCGAAAGGCCAAATTTCCGAAACTTGAACATCGAGCCGTCGCGCGTCGTTTAGTCGACACGTTAAGAACACCTTCGATCTTTCGGAATTTTAGACTTTCGGAATTTTGAACTTTCCGAATTTTGGACTTTCGGAAAATCGGACTTTTGGAGCCTCAAGCTATCTACATTCTGACCTTTCGGAATTCTAATTTTCTGAGCTTGAGTGTTTCCGAAAATTCGAAATCGTCGCAAATAATTTCGGAAATTTTACCGTTCGGAGCTTTCAGAATTCGGAACTTCGAACCGGCCCTCTTCCAAAAACTATGACAGTTGAAAAAAAGGTGAGAAAAACTAAAAACTCGACGATATAAGACTTTGCATTAGTTAAGAAGGAAAGAAAGTTAAGCGCTAAAGATTTTTTTTCTTTTTTCATACTTTTTATGTAACCCAAAATCGGACTTCAGACTTCAAGTCCGGTTTCAAATAACAGAATTATATCGTCCATTTACTTATTTCTTATTTTTTTTTTTTTTTTTTTTCCTTTTTTTCTCACAGGGCGAAGAGTTCGACGTGGCAGGCCACGTCTTGGTACTCGGGGAGGACGACACCTTTCTCTCCACGGGGATTCACCCTCGCGTGGGGACTGGCTTCCCTTAGATATGCGAACGGCACCTCCGGCTGTGCCCGCATTTCGGGGATTCGAAGAGGCTACTTCGGACGGGGTGGTGAGTTGTAAATAAATAAGTAAATAACATTTCTATATGTGCGTAGGGCGGGGTGTTATTTATGCCAAAATCACAGCCGACTGACAAAAGCGAATTTTTTCGCTTTCCGGATACATTCGGTGGATTATTTTTGCCAAAATTTATCAGACACTTCAGATTTGAAATTCTCACGAGTCTGGACCGTTTTGAAAGTAACGTGACGACGTATGGTACGTTCCTTGCGGGGAACGGTTGGTCGGAAATTTAACGTGCTCCGAAATGTTTGCGAATTACCGTTTTCCTAATAACAGTAAAAAGCAGCGTTTGTGTATATGAAGTTTCTGGAAACTGGTAAAGCCGGTCATTTCCTAACCACATTCTAGTTAGGTTTACTGTACTAAGAAGAGTTCGAGGTTTCTCTTGGAGGCTGCTGAAGTTCTCATTGTTTCTAATCTCGCGCACGTTCACAATTGCGGTTCTGTAAAAGCACCAGCACCAGCACCAGCACCAGCACCAGCACCAGCGAATACGAAATATAGAACAGGTAATACCCACGGCTACACGTCTGAGAGGGCAAAACCATGAAACATGCGGTTTTTCATCATTTTGCACAATGGGATTGTCCGACGAGCTGTAGTTTACCCTTTTTCATGAACCCAGGTGCTAATTGAGGTAGAAATACAAACACGAACAAGAAATATAGGCGAAGTTTAACATTTTATGGCTCAGACTTACTACTCACTCGAATGTTAACAGACCGAAACTTTTTACCGGAGTTATTCCAAGAGTTTGGTGTAATGTATAACACGCATTTTCTTGTACGTATAGAACCGTATTTTTAGAGTCTAACTATATTTATGCTCGTCCCGTAACTTCGGTTTTAGTACTCCTACAATATGTACCTTATCTGGCTCTTTTTCCATATCTTCTTATATATAATTAGGGTGGTCCTTATTCAGGGCTCGGACGAGTTTTTTTATCTCGCGCCCCTCCAAATCGGTTCCAAATGATTCAAAAACGATTCCCTAATTTCTTCAGATTTTTATCTCGGCTCTAACCCCTCCCACCAAGAGGGTGGGTTTCCCTATTTGAAATAGACGTGCTCCGGCAATATTCTGGCTACATATTTTATCGTAGGAGTAATAATTTTCAAAAAAATCTATAACCGCGAGATTCCAGTGGTTATCGGTGCCACTAAGGGGATAAAAAAAATGGGAAACATCGATCATTCCCATATTTGGATACCATAATTCGTTGAATTGAAAAAAAAGTCAGATTTAGAGGGTGTGCAATTCGTCTAGATTGCCCGGTACGATGATGTGAATTTTTTATCAGGCAGTAGCACGAATGCCCGCTAAAATCTCGCAGTTACAGATTTTTTTTGAAAATTATTACTCTTGCAATAAAATATGTACTGAGAATATGGCCGAAGCACGTGTGTTTTAAATGAGGGATTCACCCTCTTGGTGAAAGGGGTCAGAGTTGAGATAAAAATCTGTAAAAATTAGGGAATCATTTGGAACGCTGCTAAAAAATTCGTCTGAGAACAGAATGAGCTATTTTTTATTTCACCCGATTTTCCGGTTGATTTCTTGTACTTCTCATTTCCTTCCCAATATTGTTATCGCACTGAAAACTCGTTGAACGTTATCGCATCGAATTTTTAACACAAAGAAAAGTATAGTGACAATAATGATGATGATAATGATGGTAATAACGGTTTAATATACAAGGGAGAGAACATCATCATTGCGAACGATAAACATTGCAATTCCGCGCGGAGATCATATTTGCCAGGAATATAATATAGTATATATATATATATATAAAAGTATGAGGATGAGGAAAAAGAGAGCGAATTTTTCCCGGTGTCTTTTCATCTGGGAAAGATAGTGAAGTTTGAGAATCTTCAAAGGACTTTATCGTCCATGAAGGAAAACTCATATACCTATTTTAGGAATGATAAAAATATCTGAGAAGAAATATATATCCGAACCCCTGGGGAGCCGGTGGTCGAAGTGCTGCAGTTTTGTCGAATCTTCAGCTTCGTCTTTCCATTTTTCGATACCGTATATGTACGTGTATGCGTATGTGTGTCTGCTGACTCGGGTTTAAAAAAAAAGTGCCTATTTTTGTAAGAGAGAAGAATGTACAGGAAATAGAGAGAAGATGAGAAGAAAAATTCAGTCTCAAATTTGCAGAAGTTCATTTTTATGTCTGGTAGCTAACTGATGGGTGGAAATAATCGACGGTCCTGAAAACTTTCATCCATTTATGCAAGTGATATGGATCTGAGTTTGATACAGATTAGTCTGCAGAGTTTCGAAGACATTTAGCTTATAAATTTGCGATCAAATGAGAAAATGAGAAGAAAAAAAAAAGGAAATTTTCAACCAGTTTCTTAATGGTACTTTTTCGGGTAATCCATCTTCGTAATTCTGAACTTGTTAAAGAGTTTAAAACTGCAGTGTGCCAATTTGAAAAGACGATCTTGTCTAGTCTCGTGATCGATGTAGCTAACATATCGTATTCTTCCGTCTAGAAATGAAGACACTAGATTTTTTGGATTGTGGTTACAAGCATTGTAAAATAAGGAGAAAAAAGATAAAATAATAATCCGCAAACGGTTGTCCTTTATCGATTTAATGAAAACGAGCCGCCGAAATGGCAGGATTAAAAATCCTCCCAGATCTAGAATATAAATTAGATTCTCAACCTGCGAGAGGGGAATTGATAAAACTCTTGAGTATTTCCTGACGCAGGAGCAAACGTTTTGCTGAAATATAAAATCTGGGTTCGTATCGGTTTATAATTTGTCGTCGTATGAATTCTCCAAATTTTTTTTTTTTTTCAGTATTCCTACATCAACTGCCTACACGACTTGAATAGTAATTTTTTTATTTTTCAACCCCTCAACGTCTGCGGCCCGAAGTCCTCCTCCGAAAAATCTAAACCTTGAAAAATACGCGTTTATACGTCTGCAGCGTATATATATATATATTCGCAGACTTTTATGAATAAGAAATTACGTACACATATGATGTCGAACGCGCCTCGATTATCCCAAATAAATATATCTACGAGAAAAATTATTGCATGTGTTTCCTGGGGGTCAGATATAAGAAAAAGAGATCTGAAAAGCAATTTGGATTTTATTTATCCGCCAGTTGTGTAGCTCGACTTATTTTCTGACTATGATACGCTCCATTTTTGAGGTGGAAGATTTTTTCGTAACTTTTTTTTTTTTCCTTTTTTTTTTTACACGAGCACGATGATGACAAAAATTTATACACCTACGAGGAATAGTACAAAGCTCGACCCCTGATGATAAACGGAATTATTAATGGACCGAGTAACTAACAACGATGATCATCCCTCGCTGGTAATCGCGGACACTAAACACTATGGAAATTTTTTTAAATCGTACAAATATTCGTCACATATCATCGTATATAAAAAATCATTCAGCTTTAATCCTCGGAAAAATTTATGCTCGGACTCGCTCTTGGGGGGGAGGGGGTGGGGTATAACTCAAATTTGAAAAATTCTTACTCACAAGTTCCGGTGTGTAATTTTATTTCCAGTTTTTATCATGGAAAGGTGGAATTTTTGGAACAATAGGAACGAATCGACTCTCAGAGGTCTGAATAAATTTAAATTTCGACGGTTCTGAGACGAACAACGAACCTTGAGTAAAATATATCAATTTTTTTTTAAATCAATCCTACTAATATTGAGATATTGAAAAACCACAACCGAGGAGAGTTTCAGTTTCGGGATGAAATCAACCGTTTCTCTTTTGTGGTTGTAAAATCAACGGAGCGAGTTTCTGAGCCGAAGTGCTCGAACAAAGTTATAAAGGATCCTCCTCCTTCCCATGGGGTTTATTTTATCAAAAATATTTTTCTTTCTCTACTTTATTTATTTCATTTCTTATTATGTATCTGATTTACAATTTTCTGCATCAACCGGTTAGAGAAATAGCGAAATAATCAGAAGGAAGTCCGTCGACCGTGGCACGTTGGTTTACCCATATCTCAAAAATCAAACGCAAAGGCTTAATTTTTTTTTTTTTTTTCATTTTTTATTGAAATTTTCCGCATTATTCGTTAAAGTTTTGCTCATAAAAATTGATGCGAATAACAGCGTTATAACAATTTACGAAAAATCCAGCTTATCGAATGAAAATCTGGACTCAATTCTACCCGAAAAAATCGAAAGCGAAAATCGAGATATATACTGCAGAATAAATAAGACCGCTGTACTATAAGTTAAATAAATAAGGACGAAACTATGTATAGATATGAATAATCGAGGCGTGAAACCCGGCTGAAAGATTTACTCGCTTTCCAAAAACTTCAACTTTGTTTTTCCACAAAATTTAGACCAAAGTGTCGAGAGATCAAAAGCACCAGGATAAATTTAATCCGCGTTGAATTCTGGCCCTCATTTTGATGGAGGTTTATTGTTAGATCTATTTGCTCTAGGGTCTATCTGTTGATTTGTGCAAACAACTTTAATGCCGAGGGTTTGATCCGGGCCTTAGTCTGTCTATGTAAATCGCTTTCCCCTTAATTCGCATAAAAATAGATATTACTCCCATATGTATATGGGGATGAAATCGATCGATTTTTCGATAAAAAAAAGGTCCCCCAATAAATTCACACTTTACTTTAAAGCGGTGAAAAAAGTCCCTCGAACTTTCCGGGTAGTTTTCTAAGATTGAGATAAATTCTTTTTACAAGTTGGACAGTTCGAAAAATTTTTTTTTTTCTTTTCACTTCGATTTAGGCACGATCCTTCGTTTCGAGGTTCGGTGTATGTACCTAGAGCTCTATACCTATACGCATAAACGCGAGCTTTCGAACTTTTAATAATTCGACTTCTTCCTCCGGCCTCGGCGCCAAGCGGTATTCAATTTTATAAGATATCTTTCGATTCATACGGAGGAAACGAGCATCTGGGAATAAAAGAAGTCAAGTACGGTATAGCTGTATGGTATTAGGCATACTTTTTATTGTACCAATTCGAATATCCCTCTTCCTGACTCTTTGATACGAAAAATCCCTCCGGTATAAATATTGAAAAGCTCGAAAAGCACACACACACCTACATTATTTCGTTGGATCTAAGGATTTTTTTTCGACAATTTTAGACCCTTTTAACGAATATTTATATGCGTTGTCTTGTTTCCAGAAAGACGAGATGCGGGAGAGTCTGAAATTTAAAGAATTTTACTGAAAATATTCATTCTTCAGATACTCGATAGTGTTCACGATAATTACGCCTATTTCTAAGGCAATGAAAACTCACCTAACATTCATTGAATAATCAACAAAAATTTTATCGCCTTCATTATTATATCCGGAAAGTTTGGAATCGATATAGCTAATCTTTTTTTTATGTAATGAAAATGACTGAATATGTCCCTCTGCTTTTCCACCGGCTAAGAAAAGGGAAAGAAAAAAATATGATACGGTAAACGATGTCGTATATGCGCTCTCGCACCCCCCCCCCCCCCACCTTTTTATATTATTTATATTTATTTTTCGCCATGGTATTTCCGCAAAGCTCATCCTTTGCTTTGGTAAACTCTGCCCCATGCCACGTGACGTGAATACCACCTCCGCGTAACGCACAGTGCAGATATACTCTCTTTTCTCACCCAGGTATATTTTTTATAAAATTAACGAAAGCGTATGGGTATAATATAACCGAGAGTATTTGTGGAAATGGTTCGTAGGACGCCTGCATACAGGCAACTGAGAACTAAAGCATTAGGTCTTACTTCGCATACTGCGTACCCGTTGGCTACGTCGGAACAAAACCTAATCGCTTGATGTTCGAGTTGCCTGTATGCAGGCGTCCTATGAAACGTTTACACGAATACTCCCGGTATATATTAAATATTATAGTATACCTCAGTGTGCAGAGGGACGTTTAATACCTATCTCGTGCTTTTTTTTGAAACGACTATTTTTTTTTTTCAATTCCCACTTGGAAATCTTGTTGTATACGTTGAAAAAGTAATCCTGTCCAGTTTTTAGCTCCTTATTTTAATTCTAAGTACTCGCGCTCTTATTTTCAAGTTTTCCCATGCTAAAAGCATGTGAACATTACGACTTTTTCTTTAGCCGCACAACTTAGCCGCATTTTAATGGATTGTTCTGATCTGAGGCTCATTTTACAGAGAATTTAGTGTTCTTCAAAAGTGCTTCCGGTAGTTTGGCTGTGGTTTCCACCGCTGCACCTACGTAAGCCTTCAAGTTGATTTTATGCATAATTCTTCCTTTTTCGCTGTGAGCGAACAAACGGTTGGACTTGGAGAAAAAAACTTGAGGACAATTGTGTAGGAAATTTAATTCTCTACAAAAAAAGTCCAATAAATGAAGTCACTCAACCCAGTATTTGAAAAGATATGAGGACTTTGATTTTTTCAAATATAAAATTCCAATAGAATGTCAAGTTTAATATTTTCAAGTCAGTAAAACTACCATCGGTACTTTGGAAGAACACTAAATTCTCTGTAAAATGAGTCTCGGATTAGAACAATCCATCGAAATGCAGCTGAGTTATGCGCGGCTGAAGAAAAAGTCGTAATATTTACATGCTTTTAGCATGGGAAAACTTAAAAAGAAGAGTGGGAGTTCTTAGAATTGCAATTAAAGGCCAAAAATTGGACAGGATTCCTTTTTCAACGTGTACAACAAGATTTTCAAGTGGAAGTTGAAAAAAAAAAAAATAGTCGTTTCAAAAAAAGCACCCTAGTATAGATACAATTATTATAGCTCGCATCTCAGGCTGCTGCAATATTGCAACCTTATAACATTAGATTTTCTCCGTATTTTCATACTTCTCAACGAAATATATAGTACATATATGTATATGTATGTATGTGTAGGTGAAGAAGGAACAAAGCCCGGAGAATTTTTCATCTACCTTCCCAGGGGACAGAGAAATTCTGTTGATACGGAAGGTTCCACCCCTTAAGGCACTTGCGTCATGCAGTCAATTCCAACCCTGTTCTTCCCTAACCATTCCATATTTTATTTTCTTATTTCTTATTGTTTTTCTTTTTTCTTTTCCTCTCTCTCTCCATATTCTCATTTTGCTTAAGATTACTTTATTTTTATTTTTATTTTCGCCCCTCATTTTCACCGCGGATTATCACAAGTTTTCAATTTCAAATATCCACCCACCGTACGTACCTTGGGGATGAACGTGATACCGCATGCCGAAATCCCCCGAAAATATCTCTTCAAGCGTGAGATACACACGCAATTTATTTCCTTTTCAAAATCGGGTAGATCTATCCCCAAATTGTTTTCTTTCATCCCTGGATCAGACGTGCTTTTATTTTTTAATTTTATTTTTTTTTTATCAAATTCAACTATTTCTTGTCTCTCACACATTCGTTCAAACGCAAAAATCTCTAATCATCCGAGTGCGCGTGCAGCCTGAACTAAAAAAGGCCTGTAATCCATCCTGGGTTGTCAGACTCCCAAGTCCTAAGGGAGTCTCTGACATTTCCTACACTTTCGAGTATAGGTACTAGGCCCTACCTACCCACCTACCTACCTACCTACCTACCTACCTGCATACTTACCCGTCTTGTGTCACTCGGGTTATTAATTACTTTGGCTAATGGGCGATTATCCTATCTCCACCTCGGGCGGTTAGCCCAGCTCCTGTCTCACTCCCATCAGCTAACTTACATCAACTATAGTTACTGGTATATCATACCAACTATGATATTTCCCACTTTCACATGACTGGAGGATATAGTGATTTAGTCAGCTACTTAGACTCATGTTACACAATGAAATATCAGCCTTCTCGCGAATGATCAATCATTTATTGCGAGTATAATCGAAAAACTTGAATTTTTATAGAAATTTCTCCTCCCCTATACTGCGCGTATTATCTCCATACATGGCGATTCATCCCATCGCGATCACGATTTTTATCCCGCATGTGTAATCCGAGAAATTTTGTTTGCTCATCGCTTAATTTAGATTCTAGGGATTCGTTGGTTGAGAGTTACTCGCATCCTTCATACATACATATGAGGCACTGATCAATTCAAATATGCTAACCATCCTGCCACTCTACGCAGACATTTGGACAGTATGCATGTCATTCGCAACACCATGCCTGTTAGGGATTAAAATATCAAATACCACCCTGCTCTCAAACAGAAAGGATATTTTTTATACCTAAAACAGGGGTCGCCGTCATGCTTCATTTTTTCAAATTTTTTTTCAGAGACTCCTAGTTTCCGAAATACATAAAATAAAAATAACGTGGATGCATTCGAAAATTATGAAAATAAACCATCCCTCGATATCGACCCATCAGACAATCATTCGATAAAAAAAAAAATTGAAGTTTTTGACCATCGCATCAATTGATTTACTTTAAATACGTTGTTTTTTTCTTCTCTTTGTCAAAATGAATATTTAACGATTTTTGAGAAGAGGAAAATTGATCTGTCTTAAAACAGACGGTAATACTAGGTTCCATTCTTCGCTTTACAATTTCACTCTAGTATCTTGAATTTTTAATATAAATATGCGATTTTAATGGGAATAAAAAATTCTCCCCTATCGCTCATTGAAAGCAGATTTATTGCGCTTTATTATCGTATATAAAGGGTATCGAAATATAAGCTGTCGAGGTCCTGAAATAATTTTCTTTCTCATTCACACTTCATTCTCCTCACGATCTATACGTTATTAAATTACGTAACTTAAATCCGATTATAGTCGCACAATATATCGGTATAATAAAAATTGTTACGTCATTTTATTCGCGTATCTCGATGTCTAATCGAGCGATAATACACCATGGCTCATATACCCTATCGTAAGATATATTTGAAGTTACACAACCCGCCTGTAATAAATCTATATTTAAATTTTCTCATTTTATTATGCTGCAGGTACATTTAGGCGAAGGAATTGCCGTGTGCGAGGAACAACTTAGAGCTGTGAAATGGAGCGATTATCGCAAACTTACCCGCGGATTGGCGGCTATTTTATTCAGTCCAACAGAATTGGCGACGTGTTCTGTCACAGGACAACGTTGGAGCAGGGCAGGAACTGCCACAGAACGTCCTGTAAAACCAGCCCTCGACCGTGCCAAAGTTCAGGCAATAATATGTGAGTAAAAATCATCGAAATATTTGCATATGTGTGTATTAAGGTGGTCCTTATTTAGGGGATGGACGAATTTTTTGGTACGCGCCCCAAAATCGGCTCCAAATAATTCCAAAATGATGCCCTAATTTTTACAGATTTTTATCTCAACTCTGACCCCTTTCACCAAGAGGGTGAATCCCTCATTTAAAACACACGTGTTTCGGCCATATTCTCAGTACATATTTTATTGCAAGAGTAATAATTTTCAAAAAAAATCTGTAACTGCGAGATTTTAGCGGGCATTCGTGCTACTGCCTGATAAAAAATTCACATCATCGTACCGGGCAATCTAGACGAATTGCACACCCTCTAAATCTGACTTTTTTTTCAATTCAACGAATTATGGTATCCAAATATGGGAATGATCGATGTTTCCCATTTTTTTATCCCCTTAGTGGCACCGATAACCACTGAAATCTCGCGGTTATAGATTTTTTTGAAAATTATTACTCCTACGATAAAATATGTAGTCAGAATATTGCCGGAGCACGTCTATTTCAAATAGGGAAATCCACCCTCTTGGTGGGAGGGGTTAGAGCTGAGATAAAAATCTGAAGAAATTAGGGAATCGTTTTTGAATTATTTGGACCCGATTTGGGGGGGGGGGCGCGAGATAAAAAACTCGTTCGAGCCTTGAATAAGGATCACCCCAATGTGTATATTTTTAGGACGTTTTAGAGAAAGACTTCCTCCATTTTTTCCTCCCTTTTATTTTTATTTTTTTCTCTACTGCACAATGGTAGAGAAAAGTTAGTCCGATCAATTTCGGTTCATGGCCATTCTTGTGGCAAATATTTTCTACGAGTTTGAAAACAAGGTGATAAAAATAAGAAGGGCTCTTCGGGGTTGCTCTGAAATTATACTTCCAAAGTTTTATCATTTTCTTATGCAGTATTCGACCCTGTGCTCGAGATTTTTATAACAGATTTTTTTTCTCGCACACATTTGCCGAGGTTTTAGTCGTTTTTATATACCTACCAACTCGCTTGTTCAATTGTATGAAATTTGATGAGTAAACCTAAGAGAATTGGCTCACCTTTACGATAACGTATTTTCACCGGAAGTATAATCATAAGTAAGAAACTCTGAACTCTGAATCTAAACGGAGAGAAAATTTTCAACTCTATGAACCAAATGAAACTCGCTTGAATAGCTGTTCGAGAAATTTCGACAATTTCTAAGAGCTTCTTGTCCCCGATTCATATTTCAGGGCATTCAATTCCTACTGATGATTAAAACTGATAATTTCATTAGGCTAAAGTCGCCCCACGATCGTATTTATGGACAGCCATAAAAAAAAAAAAAAGTGGTAGCAAAATTTCGTATAATCTTTCTCGATTTTTTTTTTTCTTTTTTTCTTTATTCTCTTCAAATTTTTTTCATCATTTCAAATTTTCACAAATTATTTTTTACTTACGGGTTTATTGATTGACCGAGATTAAACCAAAGACAGTTTTATCCACGCTAAATGCAGATTCACTCTCTGATTTCTTAGGTGAGATGCAGGGGCATCAGGTTTCTGATTCGACGATACCCGAGGTTAATTAGGATTGACTTTCCAATTATTTTTATATCTGGTGGCAAGAAATCCGTACATTTTTTCCCTGTTGGTTCTTTCATTTTTCTAGTCTCGTCTTCGTTCGGCCTAATAATTTGTCCCCTCGTTGCGATTCGAATATAGAAAAAAATAACTTTTGAACGAGGAAAAGTACAGAAACTTTTAACGCGGGTACAGAAAAGGAAGTAAAAAAAAAAAAAAAAAAAATATCAAAATTTACCTTCGAAGAAATTTCTACTTTCGGAATTTTTAAATCCCCTGAATTTTTGTTGAATTAAATCACGTCCCGATATTTTAAAGCCTGCACGTTTCCAGTTCCACCCTTCTAGACGGATTTTTTTATTCCCAAAAAAAATAAAAAAAATAAAAAATAAATAAAATATGGGTAGACAGGTAATGAAGTTTTAGAAAAATTTATTTTTTTATTCAACGGTATAACTTTTGGGGTATAAAAATTCTCGACCGATCTCTCATACTCCTAGACCTAAACGTATCCACAGCATGAAACTATGGAAGTTTTTCGTTTTTTTTATTTTTTATTTTTTTCTTTGTTTTTTTTTCTATTATTTCTTACCGAGGTTTTTCCCTAAGCTAACATCGGACTGTAAAAAGTCCGCGAGCTTTGACTACAGGGAATAGTCAGCCAGGGGTTATTTTCCAAGTAAAATGAATTCCTCTATTTGTCTTTCGCCGATGTGGTAGTAGGGGTTCTGACTTCGTCTGCAGGGTAGATCGAGGGTAGATTTTCGGATGACCGAATGAAATAAACGCGAAGGGGTGAAGCCCCCTTGTCCTAATCCCAGGCTGACGCGACTCTATTCACTGTTATTTGAAAATCCACCAAATTTACTGGGTCTCTCATAATTCAGTGAACAAAAGTATAAGGAGTGGAAATCTTCAAGATGAAAAAAAAAAATAAGGATAATAAAGACGTCAATCTCACCCCAAAGTAATTCTAAGCCTACTTCATCGAGATCTCGAGAAGTTTCTTTTTCTTATTTCTTCCTGTTCTACTCGAAAAATTGATAATTATCAAAACTATTTCGGGAATAAATTGGGTAATCAGTTTATCTAAATTTATCATCTTATAGGGATCGAGTAAGTATCTCGCAGGGGAGCTTTTGTCAGCTAAAATTCTCCCCGTTTTATCGTGGACTTTGTCGACCCTAAAGGAACAGATGTACTTCAAGCCCGTGTCCTTGGTTATAAATTGTAAGCGTTAGGGGTAGAAATAAAGATTAGAATTTTTTTTCCATCTCTTTAATTTTATTTCATATTATTTCATTTCATTTTTTTTTTGAGTGACCATTCATTAGAAAATTGACTCACAGTTTAGATTAGAGAAAAAATTTCGAGCGATTATCTCAAAGGATGATAAGCCTATTTTTTTCTTTCCGTTTTTAGGGAATTTGGGACAAAAAAAAAAAAAATTCCGGCTTTCACTCAATCGTACTTTTACTCTCGCAGCTTCGTTCATTTGATTAGTTACGCGACCTCTTTCAGAGGAACTAATCTTTCAGTGAATATTTACGCACGGCCCAAGGCGTTACAGTCGCCTTTGTACTTTCGGCTTAATAAATAATAATGAAACGACAAGCTGCGGGTTATCGTTTGAACCGGACAAAAGCCGGGGCTCAATATTGTACAAGATTTAGTTATACAATATTCGACCTCAATTAGTCGTCGAGTCGCGAGATCCGTAAACGAAAAAAGTTTAAAAAAAAAAAAAAAATCAAAAAGAATTGCTCGCCTCTAAGCTTTGGCTTAGTTATACTTTTTCCGAATCGTTAGATCCCGGTTATTCGTTTGATCAGTTCAAGAAAGGAATACCCAATTATTTCACCTCGCGAATCCTGATAATTAGATTCTTTGTTATACTCATTGACAACGGAGGAAAATCAGTGTTTGTTCTTCTTCACGGATTGATCACTAGAGTGGGCCACTCAGCTGATGAAAATGGGCTGAATTTTACGTCCACCGGAAATTAAAGAAAATAAAAAAGAACCAGGAATTGGCTAACTGAAAACTTTTCCCATTTGGAATTTATTGAAAAAGACACCCTTCCGCATTCGACTAAAAATTTGATTAAATATAGGAAATTCCTATCGGTATATGTGTAGCGAATTATCGCGAGAAATACAAACGTATCGAAATTTGAAGCTTTTGGTTAATTTTTCTATAAAATCTTTCGCTTTTCGTATTCTCCGATAAAGTTTCTCGATTTCAAGGAGACAGCACGACCTTTTTTCACTGAGAAAAAAAGAACCGTAAATATGGTTTAAAACTTAGTGAAAAAAGCTGTAATTTTATTTCCACAGTTTGAGTGACCACCCCCGAGTCGAACTTTCGTTTCTTTTCTTTCACGCTCAAAAAGAAAGACTTTGCTGTGGAGTTTCATTAATGTATACAGGGTGACGCAGAGTCATCGGACCACAGATCGTCGGTGCCAATTCCGTACAGAAATGAAAGTATGAAAATCCAAAATATTCATACAGAAAATTCTAGGGACGATGCACGGATCAGGCATCGCGACCGAAAGCCCTGGACACCGTGAATGATTGTGGAAGCTACGTTCGAGTATCAGAGGTACTGAGTTAGGAATACGATTTAAAGCCAATCACTGTATTTTTAATGGTAACTGATCAATTGACACCCTTGAGCCGGCCCTATCATGATGACGTGTGAGCTTTGTGGATTAGTCACCTAAGTGAGACCCTCCGTAACTCGGAAATTATCGGTCCCTTGAATTTATGGTGATGGGAAAATTTAGTATTGGATTTCCACAGGGAGCGGCACCCATGGCCTGCGGTGCGGTTATTTTGAATCAACCTGTATACTTACTTTGTTAAGTAATTCATCAATTTGATACTGTGCGTATCGCGTGAGTATTATAATGCTCATGAAAATTCATAGCATCATTAAGACATTGCAAAACATAATTCAGCCGTAGATGATCGTTGGAAATCTCATTTACTTTTCACCATGACACAGCTATCAATAGGTGAAACCTACGCCGTCGTTACGGTTCAGATTATCCTACGGGATTCTGTAAACACATAGATTCAGTTACCCCGCAGACTATACTGTCTGGTGGGTTATCGGCAAACATATTCTTCGTCACATCATGGATTTCGAAACAATGTATATCCCTGATTTAGCCAGTGTGAAATAGAGTTATAATTAATTGTACACCAATGCGATTGAGCTGCACAAGGATTTGACAAAACTTTCAAAACCCTTGAAATCCACTAAAATCTGTGCGCAGCTCTAAAGGATCTCTGCAATTTCAAGTGGTTTTTAGAAGCTCCGAAAGCTTTATGAACCCCCTTCAAATATTGTCGAATGTTATACGAAATTGGTACCGTAAATCGTGTGAAATCTCATGAAACTTTCAAATCTTCAAACCAATTTTACTGACCGGACAGGTCAGGAAAGTCTACGATACCTTTCCTAGATCAAATAGGTTCATTTCTGGCGACGTGAAACCGTGGGCTATAGTAGCTATGAGGAAATGATATTTCCTTATGGTTTTGGTCTGAGGAAGAGGGTGAAAGCTCCTTTGTCTTCGGTGATGAAGAGGTGCCATCAGTGGTATCTCTCGTCTCATATTGTATATCTCGAATTTCAAATTCCTCTCTTCCCGAGTTGTAGCGAGGTAAGTAACGACCCCAGGAGCCGGGGTCGCGGCGGTAAGAAATTTCTACTAAAATCAAGAAGTCATTGAAACTTCCTTGACTAAATATATTTACCTCTTCTCCGTTCATAAGACGATTGGAAGAGATGGCACAGGCATTGTGCCCGGAATTCATCTCGACTCGAGCTTTGTTTGCAGCCTAAATTCGGTTCACCTAACTCACAGTCTACGGATCGATGCTGTTTCATCTCATTTTATATCGCACTACCCCCGCCTGAGGGGATGGTATCAAATGAGCGGAATTTTGACCGGTCGATATCAACTCCAATTCAACTTTACCACGTCGTAATAATTTGCGGTATATCTATGGTATCGGGAGGGTTAATACATTTTCTTCTTTTTCCTCAGGGGTGAACTCGCTTCTTCAGAATTTGATAAGGAAATGAAGAATTTTCATGTTCCTAAAAAAAAAGTATGATCAAATTTGACGAATGTTAGACAAACCCTCCTACATAGGTATACGTACGCGCAGTATAGTGTATGTTCGAATCGAACACTGTGCTCAATTACCCTTGATAGTTAATTGCGCCGATTTTCCGAATTCACATGATGGATTTGGGAGTCTAGTCCCCCGAGTTGGATAAACTTTGACAATTATTATTTCATAACCGAAAGTACATCGTAGGGTGTATCTGATTCTTGTCATAAATATATTGTCTCGAAAATTTATGACAAGAAGTAGAAATTTCTTACATGTTATGGTCACGTAGCACGAGACGTATGATATATTAAGCCGATATAAATTTACTTTGAAAATATAAAAATCAAATATATATTTATCCGAAAAGTGCCGGAAGGAAAATGCAGTAATTTCAATATCACATTTTTTCGGACAAACTCTTGAAATTCGAATTTTTCTAACTTTTTCTGATGCGAAACGGGGATACTTTGACTGTTATTGTTACCACATGTGTATCTGCACCCTCACCCCACAGTAGGAAACATGCTCGGAACGAAAATACTGTGCTTTTATCGTCACGAATTCGGCATACATTTCAATTTCCATTTGAAATTCCATTTTGGCCAAGAGTGGTTCTACGCATGGCACACACTCCGCTATTGCTATATACCCCGTCGTTATACTACCCCTTCTTTATAGCCGAGCTATATATCTACGAACAGGTATACGACGACAGAATTTCATGTCAAATTCAACTGAAAATTATAAGCTCGTATCCTGAAGTTAGAGCTTCCACTTTACATTTGGGGATAAAAAAATTTCATGGATTCGTACAAATTTCATTTTTCACAGATTTTTTATTAATCCTAGTCATTCTGTATTTCGCCAATTCATTTTCTTGATGAAAATTCAAGGCGCACTACTATGATCGTTGAGATTTTTGCTAAATATCGACCTACCCTGTCTTCAGGGGGTGCAGATAAAACCCTTCGAAAAATGCCCTGATCTTAAATCGGGCGAATTTTCTCCCCGTGAAATCAGGGCGACATCTAATCATCGTTTAATTATTTATCGTTACAGCCTACGTGACTTCGAGATTTCCAACGGTTGATGTGAGCAGTGTTAAACAAGTGCTGGCCTACAAGTGCAAAGAAAATTCAACAGCCCTTAAGATGAAGTCGATTCGATATATCTGGTAAGTGCTTAGTTTGTTTCCCCGAAAACTTAAACAATGATTGACTCGTACTAATCATATAAAAAATCCGATCGGGTGTCGCGAATTATTACCAATTTTTTTTTATCACCCATAAAATTCTGGGGTAATATCAAAGATTCCATAATCTATAAAACGGAATATCACTCTTCGCAAGTGACTTTCTTTCGGCGTTTTGGATCTGACCCTTAATTCTGCAATGTTTCTTCGGGCGAAACACCTATCAACAAAGACCCCCGGCTACATCGCCAAGTCGTTTACGCCAGGCACATTAGTGAAACCTATTCGTTCTGAATGGGCACAAGAAAACGTTTCGGGTTAACGGTGGATGAGAATTGATCCGTGGACCATTTTCGCGTCACTTGACGTTGGTTCGGGGCTCGTTTAGCCAAGGGCAGTGTAAACCTCACTTAAGACTTTTCTTTTCTCTTTACTTCGTTCACATGAAATGACCGGTTATTTTTTTTATGAAAAGTATGAATTTTCAATATCTGGGAAGGGGGTTCGATTTTCCAATTTTCCAATTTTCCTTTATTCCCTTTTACATTTGAATCTGCTTTTTCAGTTTCACACTACTATTCACATTTCTCAAATAACTTCCGCGACACAATATCGAGTTGTGTTATTCTACGTTATTTTATTTCTATCTAGAGAGAAATCTCATAACATATTCTACCGGGAAACTTTTGGTTAGGGGGTTGATCACATATAAGATCGTCTACAACGGGGCAACGAGTCGTTCCTGATTTTCCATTCCAATAATTTCGCTTCACAGATTCACTCTAGTTTTGCATTTGCACTTTCGAACTTCTACAAAGAAGATATTCCTTTACACCTTTGAAACTTTTTCTTTAGCTATTAAATATCAGTCTCTCTTTCTCAATTTGCTGCACCCTTAGTGCTCGGAATAAAACTTGACTAACGAAGCTGCAAGTCGAATCAAGGATTATAGTTTATCTTTTATCGCTCGAAGTTCTTATAATTATCAGTTCCATCGATTTTCGCAAACTTCTTTACGAGCGGATTAGTTTTTATTATGATCCACGTCTGACGCTTTTTCACTCGTGTCGCCTTCGTGATTGGGTCAAATAAATACTGAGATAGTGAAATAGTGACTAAAGGTCGAATTTTGATCTCGAGTCATTTTACAAATAGATTATAGACACTATCTTCATTTTAGTTCAGCAAATCCCACCCACAGCTACGCTTTAAACAAATACAAATATGAAATCACGTAGGTCTAGACTCGTGAAATTTTAGCGCCGGTCCTTTTTACGCTTTGGCTCAACACCCGCCACGTATGTGTGTAGAAATAAAAAAGGGAAAAACCCTAATTTGTGCGAAAAAAAAAATTTTCTCCAGAAAAAAAAGAGAGAAAATGAAAGGAAGGATTCCCGTTATAATTTCGTCTCGCTTTATGAAGAATAGTGAGGCAGCAGAGGGCCGCAAAAGCTGACGAAGACAATGCTTGCGGAATTAAAATTTATTTCAAGATATAAGTCTTCTTGAATTAATCCAACGCCGAGATGACTCGAGGGGTTTGTCAGTATTTCGGTGTTGATAATTTACCTTGGCGTTTATTCGCCGGAAAATTTTATTTTATTTTATGTCATTCAATTCTGTTTTATATATAGGTAGTATAATATACCGTGAGGTCTGTGGACGCGGTACGCCAGGGATACCAACCCAAAAAGAGTGCTATTTCATGGGCAGTATAAGTCATGCAATAAACTATGGCAGCGGTTTAGTAACTTACTAGATGTTTCTAGTAGAAACACTAGAAATTTAGTGACTTCTGTAGATTTCTAGTGATTTTACTAGAAACATCTAGTAAGTTACTAAACTGCTGCTGCAGTTTACTGCATGACTTACTGCCCATGGAACAGCACCCTTTTTGGGTTGGTATCGCTAGCGTTCCACGTCCACAGAGACTCACGGTATATGTATATTACCGACAGGCGAGAACCCCGATCGCAACACTTTATTTCCACTTTATTCTTTCTTCTTTTTCATTCTTATTCTTATTCTCATTTTCCCCCAGTTTTACCCACTTCTAACATTATATCGTTTCTTTTCAACGGAGCTTTTAAACCTGCGTGCACTCGTCGTAGTATTTTATTGATATGTTAATATAACACATAGAAGATAATGGAAAAAACGGATTACAATTCACATGGGGATAAGTATAATGTCCCTTTTCACCACAATTTCGTATGAGAACTTTCGCAGTCTTTTTTTTTTTCACTCACGTTTTACGTATTCATCACCAAATTTCTGGAAAAAATAATCTAACGCACTTGAATCTTTTCACAAAATCACATCTTCACCCTCCCGTTCAGATCTGCTTATTCTTTTCTTTCCTTTTTCTCTCTCTATCCGCGAATGTATAATGTAGATTGTAGGATAATTAATTTCATCAGATACCGTCCCATATAAATTTTCTTTTTTCAACTTATCTTGAGAAAATATAGGCATAGAAGTTTACGTTTTAGAATAGGTTCACTTCCGACATTTCTATATCGCTAAATCGGCAGCGAGGCTCGGAAAAATAAATTGCTATTACAGTCTAGCCATCAGTCATGTCACGTAGCCATGATGATGGTAATCTGTTAAAGCCAGATGTTATGGCAACTGATTTTGATTTATCAACAAAACGTCTTCTTTTTTTTTTTTTTTCTTTCTTTCTTTATTTCTTTTTTTAATGCTATTTTAAAATTAGCAGTAGGTGTAGTAATCCACGGTATAAATTATCTTCAATGTGTATCGGCGAGCTGTAGCGAAGTATCGTATCATTTTTCTTTAGCCCCCGCGGATAGAAAATAGAAAAAAATGATAAACTCTTGATTGAAAATTTTTTTTTTTTTTTCTTTTATTTTCTATTTTTTCCGAATACGTAACTATAATTAACTACTCGGGGAAATTATTGAAGTAGAATAATAATCGGCCAGGCTATGATTAGAGAATGAGAGAGAAGAAGAAAGAAATAAAAATAAATAAAATAAAAGTAGAAATTTAAAAAAAGAAGAAAAATGAAACCTCGTTGACAGACGTAAACATTTTTTTTTTTTTTTTTTTTTTTTTACGGAGAGCTTATCGTATGCGCAGTGCGCCCCACACCCTGCACTTTGTTGTAATTCAGCAGCGAATGACGAGACTAACAATATGCGAGAAAGGTGGTTTTTTTAAATGATCGAAAAAACGAGTCTAGATTTAGCAACGAGTCGTTGAGAAATAATAGAAAATGTCCGCTGGGCGAGACACCAAGGTCCTCTAATTCGCGGATACGTACATAACACGATTTTAAAAAGCTGTTTGGATCAGAGTAAAACGTCTGGTAGTTCGTTAGACGTAGTGTTATATCTCTTGCTTTTTATAATCGGTTTATGTAAAACCGATATTTATGTCATTTTACAAAATGTGTATAGAGTAGTTGGTGTATTTTATTAATACAAAAGAAATTATAATCCTCTTTGGAAACTGAAACCTCGACGTTCATTATTAGGGGATTATGTTACAGACGTATTCTGAACCTTTCTTATTTTCTGTATCAGTTTTCATCCCCTATCATTATTCTGGAATCGAATATCACCAATCCTTAGACCCGTTGTTTTCAGAATTTTTATTTCAATTCATCGTAATGTGGGCACAAAAAATTGTTAGAAGATGCGCTTTTCAAATCGTCACAAAAAATGACCAGCTTTTTTTCATCCTTAAGACGCCCGCCGCGTTCCTTCAAACGCTCCTCATTCCTCATAACAAGAAATAGTTCGATGACTTTTAGCTTGATTTATGACCATCGAGGTCTAGAGTCTCCAGTGACAATATAACCTTCGACCTAGCATGGCGATAACGGTAATTACCGCAGACCTCAGGTGCCGCTATTATCACTGGGGAAAATTTGGGACCTGATGATCTTGCAGTTCGTGACGCAGGAAGAAAGGATCAATAGTTCCTTCGTGGAGTAAATTTTTATTTTATTTTTTTTTTTTCCGCCCGCAATGATATGGTATGTGGTTTTTTCCGCACCATATTTCGTTCAGAAAACTATAGTGCGAATCGAGAGTGAAATTTTTTTATTTTTTTTTTTTCAATTTCTACTTTCAACAACGGGAAATATAACGTCGAGACTTAGCACCCCGCAGTCTGTGACCGAAATTTAGATATACGACTTTTTTTCAAAGTTCAATATTTCACCTCAGAAGAATAAGTTCGGTATTTTTTTACAATTCTAAATTCTTCGGTTTAGTACCGAATCTTTTTTTGTTATTGAAAGTTTAAAACTGGAGGCGGTAAGAGCGAGAAAATAAGACTTTGTCGTTAACTCACCCCGAAAATTACCTCGGTTGATGGATTGGGTATCGGACGCGTAGGTATACGCGAACAGCTGGTGGTCTCTTTCTGTTATTTCCTTTTTTCCTCTTTTTTCATGAAGTAATTGACTGCCACTTTTCACTTTTATCTACAACTCCGTGTCTCGGTAAATTTATTCGTTCGAGGTATACCTACGCCTCCTGATAAAGCGATAAAACTATGAAACTTTTTTTTTTCTTCCATCCCAACGCTGTCACCAGAAAAGTTTAACGCCTTTTGGAAGAAGAAGAAGAAAAAGAAGAAAAAAACAAAACATTTCTATACGTGGGTTTCAATATTCTAAACCATATCTGCTGCAGAGTTAATTCTACATTCTACTTCCCCTCGTTGTTTTTTTTTTTTTTTTTGTTTTTTTTTTACAAATTTTCTCAGCGATTACTTCAACGTTTTATTTTTTAGACCAGAGAACGGCGGGAGCTAAATGAAATGATATGAATTTATTAATTTCACATAAGCTGACTGATTGTAAAACGCGAGTATATCACCCCTCAGTAAAGTTTCCGAATAGAAATCTTTATTTTTTTATTTTTTTTTTTTATATATAAAACCTTATGACTTTTTTTTCTTTCTTCTACTTTTTCTAGAACGGAGTGGGTACCCGCAACACGTCGGTGGACGATAAATATTTTAGATACTATACGCAGTACAAGGGTCAAAGAAAAAGTAAAAACATAATAAAAAAGAAAAATTTCGTGGTTTTGAAATGTCGATGAAATTGAAGAAAAAAAAATCTGAACAGCCGTAAAGTAAAATGGTTACATAAAATCTAAAAAATATTTCAAATAATGTTTTACGACCGGCTGAGGCAATAAAGTATGAAAAAAAAAAAAAAAAATCACGCAGGTTTTTGCTGCAGCAGCCTCAAAGCAAATGAATAAATCCTTTCAGTAGTGCGAAAAAAAAATTAAAAAAAAATCAATGGATCGTAAATCCGATCAGATCACGTTTCGGAATAATCGTTTGCATTTTAAACAACCCTTGTGGCGATTTAATTCCCCTTTTTGGCCTCGGTTGGGTTACTTCGTACCTCTTTTTCAACCGGTCTGAAGCCTGTTTGTTTTTTTTTTTTTTTTTTATTTTTTTACACATTCTAGAGAAAAGGAAAACAGAAAACAAAATTGTGTGGAAGAGCGGTGAACGTGACGTAAATATTCAAATCGACTCAGGCTGTAGGGTTTCGAATTCGTCGATTCAACCCTTGTAAAAACATCGGTAATCAATCGGTCTGTATAAATGCGCGTGAATCACTGCCAGCGAAGAAAAAAAAAAAAAAAAAAACGATTCAAGGATTCTAGAAAATCGCTATCGAACGAGACAGGGGCGTACATAATATCCGAATAGGTGAATTTATCTTTCCCCCTTTTTTTTTTTTCTTTTTTCTTTTTTTCTTGTCTTTCGCGTGAGTTCTACGATCTCAAAGCCTCGATTAAACCAACTATATATGGGGTATTCCACGTTGAACGGATCAAGAGGTTTGAGAAAATCTGAAAAATTTCATTTCCGCAGAATCTGCATCCTCAGACCCGCTGTCAGTGCTGACTGACAATGCAGGGCATAGAATGGTCCGGAAACCTTTCTGTCCGTTTGGCCTTTTTTTTTTTTTTCTTTTTTCACAAATCCTGTTTCATTGTTGAACAAAACTTTTCCTTCTCTAATTAGTAAACTCGACGCTAATGGCGTCCCAGTTTACGTTCACGGAGGGGTAGGCTTGAATTGTCAGTTTCAGCACGAACCAGCCGTCATAAATTGTGGTTCGCGGAATACCCACCGCCCTGTTGACTAAGAAATAATTATTTCAGAAGATAATTGGTTGGCCAATTGCAGCCTGGCCAGGCTTTTGCCTAATTGACAGTACGGAGAAAAAATTAAAAGAGACTTTGGTATTATTTGGGAAATCGAACTCTCGCTGAGCCAATGAAATTGAAATTAATTTCATTGAATTGTTAAAATTGAATTTTCGCCAACTCCCCATTTCTATTAAACGAAATTATAACCTGACTGTAACTTCCTTATTTCTTGCCGGATTAAGACGGTGTATTTTATGTTCACCGCTGTAGTCGTCGCAGTTTCGGCTTTTGGCATTTCCCGGAAATCACCTCGTGACCAAATGTCGCTTAAAAGTGATAATTGACCCGTAAGATACCTGTTGACATAAAACCAGTGGCACCGAAACCGTGTAATTAAATTTCGTCCGTGACACTGGAGACCGCGATTTTCCCGTTTTCTACTTCGTTGATCGCTCGGTGATCCGAGGATTTCTGCAAAGCCTATATGATTAGCGAATTGCCGTTAATTATCCTAAGAAAACGATATTCCTTCACCTCTTTCCTGGCTTGAAAAAAAAAAAAAAAAAAAAAAAATAGAAGTTTGCGTTTTACCTCAAAATCCTCATTTCTAAAATCGTTGAAGTTGATTATTTTGGAAGGAAATAAACGTCGAGCCGATACATCGCTCGATCTAGTGCGAATTAAAAATCGTCTTTCACAAACCTCGCCGTTCTATCTATAGCTCTGGTATTTTTTAAGTGGGTTAATTTGATTTGCGTAAATTTATTATCGGAGAAATGAAGAACTCGATGAAATATAAAACCCGAAGGCACGTTACCCACCCCTCAACCCCGTTATATAGATAATTTTATAATTTATAATTTATCCAAAATCTCAACAACGAGACACTTGACGTGCCCCGGAGTCTGTGTTAATTGTATTTAAATGGTGGTTCCCATTCGGGTGAACATTCTGATTATATTAGAATGGATTTGACTCTTGCCAATTAGCATAGGCTCCTCGAATCCGGGTAATTTTCGTATATTCAGACGTAATTTCAACTCACTTTATCAAAAGAGGAATTAATCTGTCTATACTGTATACCTGGATACTCATTCATAATTTTCATATAAAAAGAAATTCTCTTTTTTCTTTCTTATCATATTTCTTTTCTCACAATTATTTACACCCTCGTCGAGATCTGATTTCCGTTTATCTTCTCTTGTCTAATCAACCCGGCGCGGTGTTACTAATTAATAATAATAACGCATCTAATCTGCTCTTCACACCTGAGAGACTCTGTTTGCTTCTCTTTGATAATGCGATTTAGCGACGTTAGATACACACCCTCCCATGTCGTGGAGATTGTGTATCTTTTATATAAGGCTGATGCGTTCATCAAACCCCCTTCGTGTATATATTTTATATGTTAATCTATTCATCTCAAGGTATTTGGTTGTAGATATTTCTCTAATTTTCTATCGATCATATAACGTGGGGCGTTAGATCGTATATGTGCGATTTCAATGCTGTCAAGTACAGACTAGTGTTCGAGATACTCAGCCATGCCTGTTCACGTGTCATACGTCATCTAGCAGCCAGGTCAGCAAGGGTTGGGAAATTTGGTATATCAGACAAAGGGCGGAGGACTAGGTGGCCAGATTCGTATATCTTGGTCGGAAATCATTTTTCGAATAATTCAAGACAGGATGAAGTGGGATTTTGACTTAGGGATGATTCCGTATTTTCTGGGTTATACATTCAGCTTCGCGGTTTTTAAAATCTGAAGCCCCAAATACCCTCGTCGTTTATTATTAGATCCGTCTCGATATCTGAAGCTGAAGTTTTATAGTACAGTGGCGATAAAATTGATTTTCGTTTAAAGGAAAGAATCGAATTTTGATGCCTTCAAGAAGAAGCCGCGTATAGGTGATGGAGAAAAATCTGTATCGTAGACACACGGGTGTACCGTATCGTGGACCACCGCCAGGAACCCATTCGTAGAATTCCGTCTAACATACAGATACGTACATATCTATCTAGTCGGTGAATTTGAATGAAAAATTTTCATACCACATTTTCTATTTTCCATTTTTTTCGTAATCTTATTTTCTCCCGGTAGTGACCAGCCTCTTCAATACATAAATCGAAAAGGAACAGTGCAATGCGATAATCTGAAAGCATGGTATTAAACATGGTCCACTTAGTCTTGGAATAGAAATTCGAATTGGACTAGAATTTCTCTAAACTTTCTAGGTATTTGCGTAATTCGTTTACAGACTAGTTACCTAAATGGTTAATGGATCGAGTCTCAGTGAGATTGCGGGGTCTGACTTCAAGATTGATTTACTACTGCCAGACTAAACCTTTTGGTAACATGTATGCATGAAATTCTGACATTCTAGTTTCGGCTCGGATCCTACATTATATATGAACCGAATTAATTTGGTTTCCAAGAGCCCACTGCATCAGCAGTCATTCATTCCTCACGACGTTTTTAAGTCCGAGTTTCGGATGAGTGGAGAATGCGTTTCCTGTGAAAAACTCGGTTATCAGCTCGAGTGACAAACTGATTAGCTAACATTGCTTGATTAATGGCATACGAGGGTTTGGACTTTACGTATATCAAAGACTAACGAGCCTCTTTGTATCCTATACCTACTTTGATTACATTCGTTTAATGTCAGCTCGATTATTTTATCCGTAAAGAACACACGTCGATGTTATAATACACCTAGTTGGTTTATCTATGCGTACGACGACGTGCCTCGAATATTCATTATTGTATCTCGAAGTATAATTAACCTACATCGTATAATAGTAATTCATTTATACACACACCCCCAACGGACTTATTCTACCAACAAGTTTAGCTAGCCCTATACGGTGGGGTGCGGGTATTCGCATCGCGAATTATTTTACCTCATGTAAACATCGATGATACTGAATTAGCAAAGGACCTAAATGAGTTTAACCTGCAATTTATATTCATGCGATTAGCGGATTTGCCGATTATGTCAACCGCGATTTACCACAAGAAAAACACCGCGTATCCTTAATCGAAAAAATGCGATACCTAATCACAGAATTAAGGAAACTCCAGAATCGTTTATTCTCACGATGCTGGAATCGCGATGAATATTGAATACTGAAAAATCTTTTTTATAACACCCGCTTGGAAAGTGTGATTTTCGAAGCATGTGCAGCGCGCGTGAAGTACCCTATTTCCTAACAGTCCGGAAAATAACAGTTGGCGCATGCGCACATTGTAAATACTCTACTTTCCGCACTAGTGCGTTTTCTCGCTTCACTTTCCGCACTAGTGCTTGTTTTTTTTTTTTTTTTTTTTGCTTCACTTTACGGACCATCATCAGTGACGCCATCTCGCGGTGACATTCTTTTGCTTCTCAAATCAAACTTTTCTTCGCAGGGATTACAAAAAATAGCGTGTGTAGCACGTGCGGATGACCGATATCTAACTCGTGTGATAACAGCACTCGATGGATATCGGCCACTTTCCGTACTTGCAACACAATATACTATTTTTTATTCACAGAGAGGAAACTCATCGGGTCATTGAACGTTGCGGTGATTAATAAAAAAAAAACCGAATTGGGTAAAACAGAATTCACAGTATGAAGTATATTTAATCGCAATTTTTCACCGGTTTATACTGATAATAATAATAATAACAATAATAATAACCATTATTCGTAAAATTTAGGTTGAAATTTCTGTCTAATGAGAGAACGATATCACACAATATTCTATACCTTGTAGAAATTTCAGCCTCCGTATTACGAGAATTTAATTTAATTTGATACATACACTCATGGATGTAGCATACGTTCATGTTAATTATCAGATGTGGAATAAAAATGTGAAAAAATTAGGGAATTATTTTGGAATTATTTGGGGAATACTTATATGATAAAAAAAAATTTCTGACCCCTGGATTAGGACCACCCTAGAATACATACTATCCACTAATTCATTTAAAAGGGCCTTACTTTTCGTCTGGGCAACGCGAATGAAATTACTGATAATTTATACGTCACCATTGCTATTTCGTATATTAACTAACAAAAGAGCCTTCAGAGTAATATGACGTCGCTAATTAACCGAAATTACACTTTATTACTCGAATGATAGTCGTTTATCACGTTGATGTCTTTGCACCAGGCCTTATCGTCGGTAAACAATAATTTTGAAACAGCAATCATTCGTGATAATGATGATCTATTTGCTGTACAATCGCCATACAGATACACGTATGGCAATCAAATTAATGCACCTTTCTAATTTTACTCATTGCCATTCCGAAACATTAAAAGCTCTATATGCGAAACGGACGTGCGGGAATATTCATAATTCTTTGTACACATACGTGCCTGCCTACTCGTACACATGCATTAATAAAAGCAACAATTTATAATATTCTCTCTGGAATATATTTTCCGAAAATATAAATTCGCATCTTTAATAATAAATTCATTATTATTCGTTAATCATTACGATTACGTGCGTTTTTTCTTACGACACCCTTCTCGCACGTACGGGTCATACTCAAACCAATTTTCCGTTTTTCTGCGAGCACTTATTTTAACCATAACGTAATTAGTAGACGTAATAAAAGCCCTGGGATATATAAACGAGGGTAACGATCGCGGTAATTAAACGACAACTAAATAAAAGCTAACGATCTTTTGGTATAACTGTTTAAAATTAGCTATGAAATTACCGTAGTTCATTTGGCTAAACGTTTCGGAAAATTACTACCCCCTGTGACGTTGATTTGAAAAAGTTTTAATCGACACGCGATCTTGACAAACATTTTTCACTTTTATTTACCAACGTCAAGACTGCTGAAGCAATTATTTTTTTACCATCTCCATCCAGCTTCCACCCCTTTGATTTTTCTTTTCGTTTATTAATTATTGAAAAACTGACAACCCTCGTACCCGAATAAATTCTATTTAATATATTCTATTTAATTTATTTAAGGAATAAAAATAAAATAAAATAACGTTGGAATTAAAATCCGCCTCTCGTATTACACTCGAACCGATAATTTTCCCGTATCAATATCGTTTGCAATAATTAGGGGATTCTACACGATCAGCTTTTGCCAACGTTTCGTTTTGACTATCGGTCTCCCTCGTTAGACAATAATCATCTAACCACAGTGAGTCAGAAAATTTTCACGATTATCAGAGATTTTCAGTGATTGTTTAGGATGACAAGAAAAAAAGTATATATACGTATCTCAGATTCATAACGCAACTAAGAACCGCAACGATCGCTTACTTTTGTTTATTTTTCAAATTTTCCGTTCTAACATAAAATCTCGATAAAAAGAAATAAAGGGAAGAAATTTGCTAATCCCAAAAGTTGAAAGATTGAAGAAAAAGTAAAAATATAAGAAAAGAAAAATTATTTTTCTTCTCAATTTTTACACCCCCCCTAATAAATTCACCCAGCTCTTGTTTACCTACTAATGTATTTTTTTATTTATTTATTTTTTCTTCTTCTTATTCTTTGTTTCAGCGAGAGGCAAGACACCGAGACGTCGCCGAGGGGTGAGTCGGAAGATAAGTGAGCCGGGGCACCGGGTGTGCGCAGGGTGGTACCTCGGTTGCCCTTCCTGGTCCGTCGCGTCCTCCCGCACCCCGAGCCTTACCCTAATCCTTGTCCTCGTCCTCGTCCGCATCCTCATCCTCGTCCTCGTTCTCGTTCTTGTTCTCGTTCGCGTTCACGTTCACGTTCACGTTCTCGGTCTCGGTCTCGTTCCAGTTCTCGTCCTTTGACCTATCCTTGCAGAAACGGTTCCACACTTCCCTCGCCCCCCTCCTCATCCTCGTCCTCATCATCATCCCTGGGGGGTCTCGTTCGGATACACGCTATCCACCACGCCCTAGAAGCCACCCCCCAGGCAGCCGCTGTACGCGCCTACCTTTAATTATTAGACTTTTCTCATTAGGATGCAAAGTGTGCCCCTGGTGTCCTTGCCGAGAGATTTTAGACTCAAAATTCTCACCTCACCTCACCTCACCTTAAAAAAACTTCCCAAAATCATTTCTGACCTTGTTAATCGAAAATATTTCAAATAACCATCAACCATCGTATCAGTTGTACTTTGATGAAATTTTTGTTTTCTAAACAATGTGAAAACTCGAGGCTGCGACTATTTCGTTAGATACTAAATAAAACTCGTCGTGTACTAGGTTTTTAACACGTATACATAATAGAGTGAATTGTGAAAGAATCGAAAATATATGAAAAACAAAAAACAAAAAAAAAAACAAAAAACAAAAACGAAAAAAAAAAAAAAAAAAAGCAATTGAGGAAACGAAAAATAAAAACGAAATATATTTCCGAGATCATAGGAATAATAATGATATATATATAGAAGAGAGAAGAACAGAAAAAAAAATCAGAAACAGATAGAGGTAATATGATAACCCGATTGTCGATATTAACGCGGGGGTGAAATAACACCGCGGTGCAATAATAATAATAATAATACGAGGAAAGATATTTATTATATTAAAGGTGTTTGATAAGAGGTAAATCTTATATAGGTAAATTAAATAATATGTCGTTATACATATTACATATTATTATAAAATTAATTTGGGAGTGTAAAGGAGTTGGATATACACGTCATATGTGTAATATGTGAAGACAGTCTATGACGAAAATGAAAATGAAAAGGTGAGTAGTTGGAGAAAAAAAAAGAGAAAAAAAAAAAAAAAGAAAAACGAAAATCGAAAATACACATACACACCGGCTGGGCCGTGCATAAACATACATACATATATATAATAAAACGTGAAGGAAGAAAAAAAAAATATATATATGAAATAAAAATAATAAATAAAATAATAAAAACCTATAGAATATAAAGCTGTAAGTTATACCCTATAGGTATATACATATAGTATACTTATACCTGTAATAATATCTCGTCGTAAGACTTGATCAGCCCGAACTCGCCAATTATTATAAAAAAATAAAAATAAAAAATAATAAAAAAAAAAAAAAAGAAGATAATTGAAGCCCAATTAATACGAGATTTTTCTACGTATATGTATGTGTACACATATATATATATACATAATGCGTAGATAAACTTTATATTGAATAATTAATATAACAATTAAAGATCGCGAGATGAAAAAAAAAAAAAAAAAAAAAAAACGAGAAAAAAAACCATGAAGAAAATAAATTTGATAAAAAAATAAAACTTTAACAAATCGAAATCGAAGTTGAAGTTGAAGTTGAAGTTGAAGTTGAAGTTGGAGTCGAAGAAGAAATACGTATATTATATATAATAATAATAATAATAATAATTTTTAGATTAATTAATTGATTAATTGATTGATTGATTAATTGGTGATAATTTTGAAGGAGCGGCTATTAAGGGTGATAAAAAAAAAAAAAGAGAAAAAAAAAAAAAAAATGATAAGTGATTAATGATAAACGATTAAACCGTACTCTAACTTTTTTTCTTTATTTATATGTAAAATAAGAAGAAAAAAAGAAATTCTTTTCTTCATTTGTCTTTTTTTTTTTTTTTTTTTCTTTCATAATATAATTATTATGCGATACGTATATATATATTTATATATATTATATACATATATATATATACATGTTAGGGTGGCCCTTATTTAGAAGTCACTGGAATTTTGTCCGCGACGCCCCCTAGATCGATTCGAAATGAATTCAAGAAAAAAAAAAAAAGTTTATAGAAAAAATCCAATTTTATTCGAACGGGGGAAAAGTGCGGGTTTACCGGAAACCCTTTCTCGTTGAGCTAGAAGGCCCAAGTTTTGCCCAGATTTTTTTGAAATTTATTTCAAACCGATCTGGGGGGCATCGTGGACAAAATTTCACCGACCCCCAAACAAGGGCGATGCCTAATATCTATGTGTTTATATAAATATAAATATATATAGATATATATATATGCCGAGGGTTGAGTTTTGCGCCAACTATACCTATATTGGTTGGTGATCTACTCGAGGGGCTGTGACCAGATGAAATTGATGAGAGTGTTAAAAGGGGGGAGGTTTATTAAACAAAGATAGAAAGGGTGGGTTTTAATATATTTATGCCTACCCCTTCCGGGATACAAGGGTAGTTTTTCATAGATATGCCTAATATATATTATTATATATTAAATATTATTATTAAATAGATGAACTTATATTATTATACTACTACTACTACTATATATATATATATATATATATATATATTATTTGTTGGGAGAGCATATTATTATATTATATTATATTATATTATATTATATTATATTATATATTTAATATATTTAATATATTTAGGATATTTATTTGTTGATTATTAATTATTATTATTATTATTTTTTTTTTTCTTGTTTTTATTTCTATTTTTTATTTCTATTTTTTATTTTTTATTTTTTCTTGATGGTATGATTTTGTGAAGGCTGAAAGGCCTATAAACATCTTACGATATTTACACTAAATAATATTATACATATATACACACACGTATTATAATAACGTCGTGAAGAATACATAGGAAAGGATTAATTAATATAAATATAAAACAAATGATTAGAAAAAAGAAGAAAAAAAAAAAAACAAACAAACAAACAAACAAAAAATAATGAACCGGCTGCATACGAGGAATAAAAAAAAAAAAAAAAGAGAGAGAAGAAAAAAAAAAACTAGTATCAATTATACGAATATGACATTTTTTAGTTTTTTTCTTTCTTTCTTTTTTCTAACAAATTGATATTTAACGGATAGCGAAGGGTAGGTCAAAGAACACAAATCATCAAAGACAGTTCTAACTTGAGGAGTTAAGGCTAATATAAATAAATGTAGTTAAATTAATAAACGGAAACAGACACAAGTTAAAAAATTAAAAAAAAAAAAAAAAAACAAAAAAATTAACCAAAATTACATAGCGACGATTTTTGATAAACGAAAAGGAAAATCTAATCTGCTGATCAAACGATACTTTCATTACTAGTAGAGATTGGATAACGTACCCTTTTACTTTCGATTTATTTTACTTATATATAGTTCGAATAAATAATTATTTTCTCAAAGGGAAGATAATATTTTAACCACCAATTATATTAGTTTTTCAAAAATACGTGTTTCCCCGGTTATTACTTGATTTATTTATTACTTTTTTTTTTTCTCTCAACGAGGATTGAGACAATTTTGAAATGAAACACCGTTTTAACACCCTCTTTTAGTACACTATTGGAAAAATTTTGAAAAATATATCAGGTGTAAAATTTGAATCTTTTTAATTTTCAAAACTCCAAACTCAGGATTTATATATTCGAAGAACGAGGTGGTGTTGAATTTGTGTGTTTCAAATACTCCTCATCCCCCATCAATAAAATTTCTGATCAAATATAAATGAGAGAAAAAAAAAAAAGAAAAAAAAAAAAAAAACAAGTTCAGAAAGAAAGTCTAAGAATTTATTTCATTCGAAAATCCAATTATAGTTTCGCACCGTATTCGATTCCTCTTTAAAATTATTTTTACAAAAAATTCATTTGTATATTTTATTTATAATAATGATTCAGGGTAGACAAAAATTTACTTCGAACTGATGAGGATTTTGTCTTTTTTTTTTTTGGATTTTTTTTTTTTTTTCCATCTTTCCATGTCTTCTTTTTCCCATAATGCAGCCGCGCTAAAGTAAAGAGATACACGATACATTTGTAAATAATAAAGGTGAATAAAAAATATAAAAGAAAAATAAATAAATAAATAAATAAATAAATAAATAAATAAATAAACAAAAATGAATAACGTTGACGTGAAAATATCGGGCGTGCGTGCGTTGAATATTTAATAAATAAATAATAAACGAAAAAACAAAAACAAAACGAAAAAACAAAAAAAAAAACAATAAAATAAAATTTTAGATACTCTATCTGAACGTTATAATTAGGACCCCGATGGTCGATTACGAATAACAAAACGATATTCAAAAAGAGAAGAGTAGAGAAGAAAAAAAAAACATAATAATAATAATCAACCCTTCAATTATTATTGCCTCAGGCACCCTATAAAGAGTCGTTTGATCATATTTTAAAATTTCATTTCAAAGACATTATTATTATTACAACAACATATCGCAAGCTTCTAAATAGGTTTTTTCTCCATTTCCAGTCTACTCTGACTCGCGATGTTTAAAAAGCTTACAAGAAGTCGCCTATTTTTTTCTTTCTTTATTTCTCATTTTTTCGGAAATATTTTTATCGGGAAATAAAAGAAGAATAAAACAAAAAATGGTTTCTCCCTTCTCGTCTCTGATCCCCAAACAAAAAGTTTTATTCGTAAAACAAAAAATAAATAAATAAAAAATATCTTTCGGATATAAATCCCCACCTCATTTAACTGTCCAACTATATATAATATAATCTTATATAAAAAGGCACAGATACTCAGATTCAATTCTATACGATTATTTTCAATTTTTTTTTTTTTTTTTTTAGCATTATTTATTTATTGATTTTTTTTTTTTTTTTTCTTTTTCTATCTCATCAAACTGCGTTCGTTATATATATATATATATATTTGTAGAATTTTTTTTTTTGGGTTCAATTATTATTTTATTTAACGTTTTGTTAATTCGGAATCAAATTCACTTGGGTCGTTTTTTTTTTTTTTTTTTTTATCTATATCGTTCAGATCCATCGATAATTTATATATATATATACGCATATAATATATTAGTACGTTATATAAAATAAATAATAATAATAATAGTAATAATAACAATAACAATAATAATAATAATAATAATAATAATAATAATAATAATAATAATAATAATAATAATAATAATAATAATAATAATAATAATAATAATAATAATAATAATAATAATAATAATAATAATATGTACATTAGGTACGTATACATACCAAACTAGTTTCCAACGAAAATAAAGGGGGTTTATAATTATTAATAAAATAATAATAATAATAATAATAATAATAATAATAATAATAATAATAATTCAATAATTGAATAATTAATAAATAAATAAAAATACTATACATATATTATTAGGGTATGTAAATTAGTATTACGGAGAAAAGGAGTGAGGTAACTACTCGACACAAGTAACATACTCCATGCCTTACGATAATAGATAATATAATTAATACAATTAATTAAGCGTAGATAGACACATTGAAGTAGTGATAATATTTACTGAAACAATTTTGACGAACGCCTGAAAATTCATTTACTATACTACCTATTAATACATATATATATATATACACATTATATATATATATACTATATATATATATGAATGAATTTTACCAAAATATAATACCATAAAACTGGACATTCACAAATAAATAGTGATGAAATCATTCGAAAATGTTTTATCAAAAAAAAAAAAAAAAAAAAAAAAAAAAAAAGAGAGAACATAAAAAAAATAATGAAGAAAAGGAAAAAAAAATTAACAAGTCAAGCGTCATCGATTTAGATTAACATTTTTCTTTTTTTTTTTTTTTATTTCATTTTCCATTTTTTGCCCTGCCTATATAATATATATATATATATATATATATATATATATATGATAGATGTACCTCAAGATGAAGGAAACAAAAACAAAAAACAAAAAACAAAAAAAAAAAGCAATAAGTACGTAGTAATTATAATATGAGGAAATTAGTACCTGTAGAAAAATTGTATTCAAAAATTTACGAAACTTATATAAGTGAAAATTTTGTATTTTATTAAATTTAATTTTTTTCCTCTTCTTTTTTATGTTTCAAACGTTTTTTTTTTTTTTTTCTTTTTTTCCACCGATAGATGTATAATGTATATGTATATCTGTTAAATTTTCGTAAATTAATATAAAAATGAAAATGAAAATGAAAATGAAAATGAAAAAAAAAAAAAATACAAAAAAATTACGTCGTCGTAAAAATATATCGTAAGGATAAAAATACCGGTATACTATACTATAGTAACATGATAATATAAAACGCAAATCGACGATGGTAGATATTGCAAGCTTTGGGTTTTATGGAGTGCGCGAAATCCCTTTGCGGGTGATACACGTAGCGTAGTAGTCTTATATTTTGTTAGCTTACACTTTATATTTTTCCAAAATATATACCTAAACTAAACCTAAAAAAGAAAAAAAAAAAAAAAAAAGTAAGAGAAAGAGAATTTTTCCTTCCATTTTACAAAGGCGTTAATCTATTTATTCATTATTTTTTTTTTTTCTTCTCTTGTAGAATATGACTCAAAGAATGAAAAAGAGGTTTTTTTTATTTTTTTTATCTGATCTTTTTTCTTTCAAAGCGATTGTTCCTTTTGATTGTAGTGTTTTCTTTATTTATTTATTTTTATTTATTTTTCTTATTTGTTTGGACTGATTATATTAAAAGTGCAGGTCATATATATATATGTATATGTGTGATTTATGTGATTGATTTATTATTTTATTATTTATCCCTGAGCTGTGAAAAAAATTAAAAATAAAAATAAATAAATAAATAAATAAATAAAAAGAGGTTCGTTTCTGCACTGCGAAACCTTATGAATAATTAGTATTAATTAATCAAAGTCATATTCGAAGACGTCTTATTTCAAAATTTCATATTTCACCTCATTATATCAAGCCTGCGTTCAGCTTATTCCATTAAACTCTGCAACCCCTTCTAAGTCAGGGTTATTCTTACCGTTGTTACTTCGAGCGTTAACTGAAATTGATCATTGTGTCTGAATATATATATATATGTATATAATATTCCGAACTTTTAGTTACAAGGGTAGAAATTTCAAATTTTCAAATACCTTCTCGTCTGATAATCATCAATACCATTCAGTTATTATACATAATAACGTATACTCAGCCAAGTTTACCACCTGTATAGGTATTACAACCAAATGTAACAAGATTATTTCATTAATTTTCCTAAAAGTTTCTTCAATTTAATACAAAACTCGAGTTTAAAAGGAATGAAATACACACACACACACACACACAATGAAACCGAGAAATCCCTTCCGGGATACATGTATACAATATATACATATTTTACACCCTCCTTTGTGCTCATTTCTCTGTATAGATTCAGGTATACAAGTGAAAACTTTTCAACAAGTATATTAAACAAAATATAATACATTATTAATATTATTTATAATATTTCGAAAGATGTAACTATACGTAATTTCGTTACTTATTTGAAGACCGATTTAAAAAAACAAAAAAGAGCAGCTTCGATGCTCTCCCCACTCGATCTTTTCGTTTAAAAATGTCAAATTTTTGAAATTTCTTCTAAAAGAAACTCAAAGAATTAATTGCGATCAATTAATCCTCCTGTTTTTTCTTTCTCACTGTATTTCTCCTTTTTTTTTTCTTTTGAAAATTTAGCACAAACCTTTGAATTTAATAATACTTTTGACATTTTTTTGTCCATTTCCTTCTACCCTTACCTAGAATAAATTTATCTTAAAATAATAGCAGAATTTTTATCTCTAGAAAGTTGCAACGAATCATTTTATACCGTATAGTCTGGTTAAGTTAATTAAAGCTGTAAAATAACCGCGATCTGTATAGTATTGTAATATTTAATTATAATTAAGTTCGCGATCCAGAGCGCGATAAAGTGTGTAAATTTTTTTTTTTAACTGATGTATGTATTTTCACCGGGTTCACAAATTCATATCACATACAGAGATTCAGATCCCGCGTTCGTTTTCTTGGGATTTATTCATTTTTTTTTTATTTTTTTTTTTTTATCATCCCCTAATCCCACGATGCGAAAAAGCCTTGTCGGCTTTACTCACGATCAGTCGACAGCCGTTATACAGTTATATCCAGCAACGGAGAAAAAGAAAAACGGAGAAAAAGAAAAAGTGAGAAAAAGAAAAAAATAGCCCGACACTATTACCGAGCTTCATATCGCTACTCGAGATCCTGCGAAGATCAAAGTTACTTTTTACACATTCTACCTAGACGAGTACGAGTGGTTATTTTCAGTGATCAAAACCTTGATGTGATTTTCGATATGCCTCACGCAGGGAGCGCGGAAAAAAAAATGGCGAAAAGCAAAAACGAAGTAAAGACAAAAATACGAAAAAATGTAAAGTCGGTATTGGATCTTGTACGACGTATGTACACACAGAATACTGGCTTCCGTCGCGCCTAAAATCTGCAACCGAGGGTACATCTCTTTTCAAGTTGGCAGTACTCTGAACAAAAGCTGGCTTGACAGATGAACCTACACGAGCATCGCCTATTCCGCAGCTCTCCGTCGTGGGAAGCTTTTGTCTCGGGTATTGCCAACTTAAAAATAGATGTGTCCCCGGTTGCAGATTTTAGGTGCGACAGAAGCCGGTATACTGCCTGTACGTATAACTAGAATAACTACAAGAACAGTCAGAATTAGACGCTTACTTCGTTAAGCCTTTTCTCATATCGAGACTGTGTCTGATTCAGATTAAATTCCTCAAACTTCCGGTTTAAAAATGATTCTATTAATCTCCAACAAACGTCAATTCTTCAGTAAATTTTCTTTATTTTATTACACAGGTAAAAATTCTGCCCGACCAACTTGTCTATCACACACACACACACACACACATACGTATGTATAGATGTACATATGTTCGTCAGGGTTTAACAGAATAGGCACATACACGTCAGTTGTATAGGAATCAATCAATGTTAACGGAAGTTCCGAGAAACCCCATCAATTTGCCGTTGGTCCTCTAGCTGTGGCTTCGAGATTGACAGTCGAAGGAGGAGATTTACCCTCGTATTTTCCACCAAATTACATCTGTTTTTCTATCTAGTTTATTTTTAGTATAAAACTGTTGATTGGGATGTTCTATCATTCGGATGAAGAAAATTTCATCCCTTTTCTTCGTTTTATTTTATTTCGTTTCATTTCATTTGCGAAAAGGAAAGGCAGAATAGAAATAAGATGAAGAATTAGAAAACTAGAAAGCGATTTTTAATTCCAAATGCGATTTTTCATTATCTTATATCTACATTCATATAGTATAGCGCAACTTCACAACGCTTACTAATTACGACAGAGTACGTGTTGAAGTTTAATTAACTTACTTGTTCCTAGGAACGGATCACAGGAATGAAACGCGTCGTTAAATAGCGTTGAAACTATCCGTATCTAATCACAGCTTGAAATCCGTCTTGATTAATATTACAGAAACTTTGACGTGGGCTAATGTTTAATCAGACAATAAATAAATAACGAAATATAATTGCTATCCGAAGCACAATACTTACTTGTTTATCAGTAGCGGAGGATCAATTAGCGGGTATAAGTTGAGTTTAGAATTCAGAATTCGGGGAAATTATTTCGGGAAATTAAAGCTCGTAGAATCTGTGAGCAAAAGCAGCTAGTTTGTTTATTAATCAACCCCTAATTAGGGTTCTAGATTTTCTTTTAAGACGTTATTCGATAGAACGGAAAAAGAAGAATCGAAATTTTATCCGTTTCGGGAAAACCGAGATTTCACACATCGCGGATTCTTCTTCGGAAGATAGCGAACGAAAGGCTATCAACACATTAGCAAATTGGGGTGTAATTCAGGCTGGAAAATGCAAAGTCAAAGTCAAAGGGAAAGGCAAATATTTGTCGTAGGTAGATAGAAGGAGAGGAGAGAAAAGGGTCCCCGAAGGATGTTACAGGATAGAAATGAGCCCAAGGCTTAAAGCGATCCCTAACTAATTCGAACGTAATTTTGAGACCGTGTTAAGCATGCCGAGGGAAAACTTTGACCGGAAGGAATTAATCCAATCCTATTAATTCCGTCCGTTATACTATGCATGTATGAATACGTATTTCCGTGTTCTTTAAAAGTTCAGAGAATCATTATACCCAATTATACCCTAATTCGTTGATTGAATAAACTCGGACGAAATAATGTAATTTAAAGGATAATTTCTATCATAAAATTCGAACTAGTTAAAAAAAAAAATTATATTTATACAGGGTGAGTTTCCTCTGGTATCGAATGAGGGAGGGGCTTATCAGCGCAAACGCTCCGCCCCTTCGTATTCACACTTGTTATCGTTGTACCGTATAGTGGAGTTTCTCGATATGATGAAAACAAGTATGAATAGAAAGAGGCGGAGCGTTTGAGACGATAAGCCCCTCCCTCATTCGATACCAGAGAAAACTCACCCTGTATATACATCTATATATATTTTAAATGAATAATTATTTTCCTATAATTAAATGGGATAAATTATCGGCTGCGAATTCGACCACGTATTGACCTCGGCTTAATCGATCGAATCAGATGGTAAAATGGGAATTGACTAATTAGCAAAAAGCCCTCACAACTCGAGTACCCCGAAACTAGAACAAGATTATAGATTCAACAGTTTTACGATACTGTATGCTCGTAAATAAGCATTTCCAAGTTCCTTTGAAATCGTTAAAGTGCGTGTCCAGGTCTTGTCAAAAGTCAAGCCAAAAATTCGATTAACCTAAACGCTATGAATTTCCCTCGAAAGTTTGGTTTTTTTTTTTTTTGTTTCTTTTCTTTCTTCTTGTTTTTCGTTATTTTCTAAAATATAAGAAAATCTCAAGATGAAAGAGCGCAAACGTCAATCTACTCAGACTTCGTTAACACGCGGTATAATAATAATAATAATAATAATAACCGAATGAGTGATACTCGCCTATATGTAGGTATAATAATAATAACGCGACGTCCTTTGCTATTCTTCTATCCTTTGATATCGTATGTGGTATATCCACGACGTCTAGACTTTAGTCGTAGGGATTTTTTCTAGTAATTGACAGGTGGTAATCGAAGTATGGCATGTTTATCGAATATCCTAACACTACGTGGGTATATGACGGTGTGATACGATATATTATAAGGGAGTGGTTCCTCCCGTTTTAGGACGAGTAATGATAAAGATAATGTTATATTTCATCGCGTCTACGTGCGGGAAAGTGAAAAAAAAAAAAAAAAAAAAAAACAACAAATCCATGAAAGAGAGAACAAGTTAAACCAAAATCTCTATATTTCAATATACTATAAAATAAAAATCAATTTTTGTGAATTCTTAATTTCTAAATTGAAAAAAATAAATAAATAACACCCATCGATTAATTAATTAATTCATTGAAGATAAAAATAAAAAAAATCCTTCAACCATCAAAGGAAGAGTTGATGGATATATATAGTATATTACTAAAACGTAATTCTCAGGTCGTAAGAAGAAAAAAAAAAAAAAAAAGAAAAAAAAAAAGGATTTTTTAACGATATAAAAATAATATAGTTAACTTTGTGAACTGCAGTCAGAGTTAGATGAATAATTTATTTATTTATTTATTTTATTTTTAATTTTTTCTGCCGAATTTGATTATTATTATTTTTTTTTTTTTTGTTCCGTTAGACTCTGGCCTATTTCGGACAAAGTTGTAACATACATACATACATACATACATACATACATATATGAATGAATAAATAAATAAATAAATAAATAAATAAATAAATAAATAATTAAAAGAAACTTTACCGAGCACCGCGTCGTTAACTAGCATAAGTATAATGCAAGTCAATGTAGGGTACGAAACTAACAGCAATAACTAAGATTAATAGGATCTCTAACGTAGATTAGAAAGAGAGAAAAAAAAAACAAAATCAAAAAAACGAAAAAAAAAAAAAAAAAAAACTACAAAACGAAAGAAAAAAAAAAAAATAATACAAAATCATACGAAAAAAAAACGAAAGAAAAAAAAATTAATGTATCAGTTTTTAGATTCAGGCACTCGAGTGTTTTGAAACCCTTGGAGTCATCGCCGTGTCCTTGCCACCTCTACCTCGATTGCACATTTATATCGGCGGCGCGTTCTTCCGCTAAAATAGAAAAGATGAATAAATAAATGAATAAATTAAAAACAAATTGCAAATAAGAAAAAATAAACATTTATCATCCAAAATCGTATTTTATTAATCAACGATTCGCGTTTCGAAGAAATTTCTTTTTTTTTTTTTTCCTTTTTCTTTTTCTTTTTTTTTTTTCTTTTTCTCTTCGTCTCGTCTACGCAGGTAATTCATTTCTGCACTGTTATAATTATTACACAGAAAAATCGACACTTCCCTTGTAACAGTCAACCCGAATAGATAAATAGATGAATAAATAGATAAATAAATAAATAAATAAATAAATAAATAAATAAATAAGTGAATATTAATATAAAACGATAAAAACAAAATCAGAAGTTGAAATGAAGATGATACGAACTAACGACAAAAATGATATCAACAACAATCATAATAACAGGCAAAGTGATAATTTTCACAGTAAACCTTTTCTTGTAATAATTCATTCTTATTATTATTATTATTATTATTATTATTATTATTATTATCATTATTATTATTATTATTGTTATTATTAATATTATTATTACGCATAAGAGTGATTATTAATTTATATAGGTAGAAGAGAAAGTAAAGGGGTAGGTGAAAAAAGCTAATAAAAAAAAAAAAAAAGGAAAAAAAAATGAAAAATTCTTATACTTAATAAACTGGGTAGCTCGCAATCGTGATTGAAATTAAGAATAATTAAAAAAAAAAATTAATAAATAACAATTAATGCAGTGAACGCGGCGCTGTGTTAGAAAAATACATATATAGTATATATAAATACCTATACTAATAGAGAAAAAATGTAGGCAATTAGAAATCAGTATATAAGTAAAATAATAAATAATATATTATATATAATATATATATAATAATATATATAATATATAATATATGTATATATGTGTATATATATATATATATACACGGGGCAATAAATTATAAATACGAGGTGGCACGGGCATACGGACGGACAGTAGGCAAACGTTTCTTTATAAAAAGGGTTGAAAAGAAAATAAAAGAAAGAAAGAAAAAAATCAACAAAACCCCAGGGGTAGTATATATATATATATATATATATATATATAGGGATACTACCGTTACTCGAGGTGGTTTATGTATATATCTATATGGGGCTTTCCACGTAAAATTAGCAGCCCATTTTTTTTTTTCACCCCCTCAAATTTCAATGGTAGTGAAAATAAAAAAAATAACTACGCGATCCTTTTGGCTCGGTAACAACATCATACTAAAAAATGATCAAAATCGAATGGGGTGAGGGAAATGGGCTGCTTATTTGACGTTTAATTCCCCATCTATATATACATATATATATATATATATAAACAGCTATATACATATTAGGGCCAAAAATTAAAACCCTGCAATAATTATTTGCCTAATGCCCGTTAGAACGAGCTAATGATAAACCGTACTTGTGATAAATCATTAATAATTAGCGAGTAACAAGTAATGTTATTATTATTATTATTATTATTATCATTATTACTATTATTATTACTATTATTGTTATTATTATTATTATTATGATTATTATCGTTATGATTATATATGTATATATATATATATATATATATATATATATATATATGTATAAATATTATTATAATTGCAATTGTAATTGTAAAGAAGATAAAACAGATACAGGGAAAATAAATGAAGAAATCATTATTAACCAAGATTAAATGATCAGGTAGTTTGTAATAACTCGTAGATGGTAATAACGATAAAAAAATAAAATAAAATAATATAAAATAAAATAATAAATAATAAATAAAATAAACAATATTAAATATTATCGATTATTACTATTATTATTATGTAACAAGTAACAATGTACTTGCTAGTCAATGTTCAATGTTGAGATATTTATCTGAATAAATGCATATACGTTGTTTACACCACCTTTCTTATTCGTTGTTTCATTCATTATATAATATTCTGATTTATATTATTTATTATTTATTACTTATGGATTTAACCATGTTCTTATAGGTCTATTCAAACCTTTATCATTTTTTTTTTATTTAACACGTTTCGTTACCTCATCCACTCGACACATGTATAAATTAGTAATCAGTATATGGGGAAAGAAAATTTATATCTTCGATTCAAGTAACCGCGATTACCATGGATTTCTTTGTATTTTATAAAAATACCCTATATATATAATTTTGGTAATAATTTTTAGAGTAAAATTTGACATTTTTAGGCCTTCAACGAGCCGATTTGATATAGGGGTTGAAAAAGTTTTGAAAAAGTTTTCAAAAAGTTTTCTAAAATTGTCTTAATTAATCTCAAAAATTCTATAGTCAAAATTTCGATTCTTAAATCGAAAGCTGCAGCAGAAATTATTTTTTATGAATTTTAATTCAACACGCTTTTCAGTAATGAACTTTGTCGACGTAATTAAACATCTTGGCGTGTAGAGCTCCGGCGCTTTTCAGAGACACAGGTATGAGGTACGTATGCATGTATACGCTAAGGCGAGCCATCAAAGGTGGATTAACTTTTTGTGAGAAATATTGAAAAAAAAAAGTGACAGCGTCTGTTATACCCAGACTCATCTCGATCTCATAAACCACTAACAATACTAATATCCGTTTCAGGTTTGTCTAGACATGAAATTATCAATCTCAGGACAGATTTAACCGATAATATCCTCGGGTATACAGAGTGAGTTTTCTCTGGTATCGAATGAGGGAGGGGCTTATCAGCGCAAGTGCTCCGCCCCTTTGTACTCATACTTCGCGTGACTAATGCCATAAGGTCGTAGGCGAAAAAAAAAAAAAATTCCGTTATTTTGGTGGCAAAATCTTTTTCATGCGATATAACGTCTTTTGGGCATATCCGCAAAAGAAACATTTTTTTGGCGCTTACCACTTTATGGCATTAGTCACGCGACTTGTTATCGTCGTATCGAGAAACCCTACTTTTATTTTCACGTGCCATCAAAACCATCAAGAACCCCACTCTGTTATTACTATCCCAAATAAGATCGTACCTGTTCTAGGCTCCGGACAAGGAGGGCATAACAGTGGGGTTTCGCAATATGACGAAAACAAGTACTAATAGAAAGAGGCGGAGTGTTTGCGATGATAAGCCCCGCCCTCATTCGATAGCAGAGAAAACTCACCCTGTATATCAGGGTGGTCCTTGAAGAAAAGCATTGGAAAAAAGTTAACCATGATTATATATGCATGATTCGTCAATGATGAGCTCTCTCCATTTTTCGGAGTGAAAATTCCACCACTCCAAAGGAGGATGAGATGTCTATTTTTAGGAGTGGAAATTCCGTTCTTTTGAACAATTAGCCCATTATTCTAACTCGGTAAAGACTAGTCTGAGACTTTCTGTTTGAAATTGAATAACGAAAGGAACTAAACCGGTGAAAATCGCACCAAGAAAAAATTTCTCACCTGTTCTGCAGCTCCGTGATACTTTGAGGTATTGTTCTACAGAGTCTGGGGCATTAATATTTGTGAAACGAAGTAATAAGCTAATTATTGACGGTCTGGTGGCTTGGTGAACGATCCTGAGCTTCGAGGAACATTGTAAATCGTCCGTGGACGGAAACTAGAGAGTCGAAGGCTTTGTATTTCCATTAAAGTGTCTCGCCGGTTCCGCGGTAGCCAATCTTTTCCCCGAAGCTCCTTTTTCCTGTGATTTATTCAATTCGTTCATGTCCCAACGTTGATGTCATACAGCCCGGCAATGGTTCTCCGACGATTTTTAAGACCGCGAAAAATGATCACGGATATCAGCATGTACTGCAAAATATCGATGCAAATACTCGCCGCTCCTTTCATAATGTGAAAGTCGTTTGAAATATCGAATGAGATTCTGTCGACCATTAAACTGTCGAGTCAAAGCTCACCGTTTACTTCAAAAGGCTAATTCCTTCAGAAATAACGACGGCGTACCTTTTTTCTATTTTTCACGTTTTTATCTTCGACAGAACATCCAGCTCATCTCTCATCTCTTATCCAATTTTTAACGTTTCACCGTCACCCTTGATCTTTACGTTATTTAAGAAATCTCTGTCTGCCTGATGACGCGGGGGATTACCGAGACGGGCGCTTTCAGTCTCCGAATCTTATCCGAAGAATACGTTTTCCCTATTTTCGATAATAAAAAAAGGCGACCGCTCTTAGCCGGAATCAGATAAAATGCGCTGCGATTTATAATTTGTCAAACACCCCAAGGCCAGCAATCACGTAATTAATTCTGATACAGAAATTTGATGAAGAATGGAGCAAACGACATGGAATCGTACTTCGAACCATAAAACTACGACTGAATCGCCTTACGAGGATTTTCGAAAAATAATAAAGCCTATGCAACCCTTGTCGAAGGTTTGAAAATCAATGTTCGAAGGTGAAGAATCGATGAATCGTTAATGTCGGGGGAATGATGAGGTCGAGGAGCGAGATTCGCTTCAATTCGACAGTTTAAATCCGGGAGGAAAGAGAAGAGCAGTGAAAGGGAAGATTTATGGCATAGGGAGAGACCGTCGCGCGGATATGCCTTGGTTCAAAAAATCTTCAACAGTTTTTCGAAAGGGATCAGCACTAGAAATAAGGGTGGAGACCGTGCGGAGCGCGCACCTTGATTCGAATTTTCAATTAGAGCAAAATGAGTGCGACTTTGATCCCCTGGGATGAAATGGACAAGGAACGGGCTGCCCGCTACAAATCCTGTATTCGAAATTTGGGTTGTTTATTCGTTGGGTAAATTGTGCAATTTCGCGTACCTACACCTACCTTCACAGAAACTGGCAATCAAGAGTTTCTGGAACTCGTTACCTCTTATTTTTTATTCTCTCCATAATCCCAGAGGCTGATTCTGAACTTTATGCCAACTAAAGCGCGAGATACGCGCACCTTGAGTTACGTTTTGTTACATCGGCGAAAGCCTAGTCTGTGCCTATTTTAAACATGAAATGAAAGAAGCAGATGTAAAGGACGTACAATTTCCTAGTTTCTGAATTCCGAGGATAATGAGAAGATTTTTTTATCCTTTATTTTATTATAAAATAGAGAGAATAGAGTTTTCGCATTCTCGGGATGAAATTTTCTCCTATAATTTACCTAGACGACTATATTTCGTTCTTTTAACCGAATAGAAACAATGGTCAACGATTCTGAGCTGAAAGTCCGGTTATTTTAAGAAAATGAGAAACGCTCTTCAACCGAGTGCCTCGTTCTCATCCCCCAACACCTTCAGCTCTTCTAAAGCTCGATTTTCAATCTCGACGAACAATTGGACGTTAACTACAATTCACAGCGATTTTACACCGTTTTAGTTTTTCGAAAAATCTCATCGACTCTGATTGACGGTGGAATTTTTTAGCATAAAGCTGGTCTGACCTTAGGAATAAAATATTCGAAATTCGAGTGAGGAAAATTGACGATAAACTGCACTCTGCACAACCCAGAGGTAACGATTTTTTTTTTTTTTTTTTTAATAAAAAAAGGAAAATGGAAGAAAAGCGGGATTTTCAACACCCTCCGGGTTTCCTTCTTCTTTGATTTTCATCCGGGGCCTTTTCCCGCTGCCCTCGACCCCCATTCCCAATAATTAACAAACTTTCTAATCACTTCGATTGATTTAGTATGAGGCTAAAATCCAACGACTAAAAGTACAGAGTGCAGCTTGACGTGCATCAATTTAATAGGAAAATTGATTCCTCAATTTAATGGATGACTAATCGAATGAACCCGTCGTGCAGGGAGAATGTTCAGGGTGCACCACCAGCAGCACCCTGGTATGCCTTCGTATAGTTAGAAAATCGATTGCTACAGAACGGAAACTCTGTTAGGACATGGAGTTAAATCAGCTATTTCATTTCCTGTGGAATTAAGTATCCGAGTCATTTCTAAAGCTCTGTTCGCATACATTTTTCGAATTCCATTTCTATCTAAAAATATATTTTTTATTTGATTTATTGCAGTTATTGGCTCATAGCACATCGAATCGAATCGACGAAAGGAGTTGGATTTGTTTTCAAATTTTTCAAAAATTCTCTGATTTACCTGTGATTTTTCAAAACGAACAAATCGTGGGCCATAATTTTGAAATTCTAAAAAATCCTTCACCAGATTTTGGAATTATGGCCGTTTTTCAAAATTATAAGTAAATCTGACAAGCTTAGAAAAATTGAAAAAATAATATCTCAGTCAATTTTAGAGCCGGGAGAACAACACGAAAAATAGTGAAGCGAATCGAAAAGTTTTTGGGTCAGATCCAGGTCGATTCGGTATAGAATACCCCATGTATATAAATATATATCGATAGATACGTCTGCACTGAACTAACTTAAGTTCGTTCACGGTATACATACGCAATGCAATTTCATGAGTCACTCATCCTTAAGAGCATTTAATGGAGTTGTTACTGTCTAGTGGGCGAAGTACTCGAAGAGGGTTGTAATCCTCTGTATAGTTAAGGTCGTCAGAGTTGACTAGACACCTGTATTACGAATTCGACCGCATCGAGGTCAATTATACGTCCAGTGTTAATTATAAAGTAGAAACTCGTTGAAGTCCTTCGCTTCTTTGCAATCTATATTTATTTAATCTATAGCTATACCCATACCGCCGAATGAGGTACAAAACATGTCGGGGTTTTCAGAGGAGAGAAGAATGCCCTATTTTTTGGGGAAGGGTAAAATCGATTCTAATACCTTTTCAAGTCCCGGTTCAAATTTTACGAAATAAGAATTCGCGCTATTTCGAAACGGGAGAAAATTGGAAAATAAAATAAACATTTCAAAGTTTAAAGTGCAGTGGAAAAAGATATATATGTATCAGCCAGACTGAGAGCTGTGGTTATCGCAAAACTTTTCAAATTGAGAAACTAAGGAAAAAGATTTACCTATAAGAGGAAGCGATATTTCGAGGTAAACTTTTTTAAAGCTACGTAACCACTTCGAGAACCTAAAAGGTCCTTTAACCGTAATGCATTCGGATCGAGAAAAAAGTTTCGTATATTGCGGAGTAAACTGAAGCAAAATATAGAAAATGGTAACCTCGCAGAAAAGAAAAGCAATATCCTGTATCGTTTTTTACTACATCTTCTGCCATAACGTGCAATTTCACATTTCGAACAATTTTCGCTTTTACAGACCAAAAATTTACACTTAGTGGCGTAAGCCGGAAAATAAGTTATGAAATTCATGTGAAGGCTGCTCGCAGGACGATGTAATGTATTTAAGGTGGCATTACCATAGAAGCCGCGTTTCCGTTTCCAAACGGGACGCCAAGATGTTAAATTGATTAAAATTGTGCCGACAAGCAGCCCTGAGCCTTTACACCCTTAAGCATTAATCGCAAAACAGGTATTTAGTTTCATTTATTCCACGTCACCCAATATTCAGTTCATTACTTTCACGACCCTTGTGAATTTTCATGTGTTTATTGAAAACCATTTCGTACCTGAATCATAGGATTTTGAAAAATAAAATCGATTTGTTGAACAAAATTGAGGGGGGTGCCGAGGTAAGAGAAGAAAAAAATGTTCATCGTATTCAATGTTTTATTACGGCGAGAATGACGGACGGAAAATAATTGTGAAGATAGCATTTGAAAGCTACGAATTTCCGCTTCAAACTGAAAAAAAAAAAATTAAATATCACAAAAACGAAGTCCGCTGCGTCCATTTAAGTAAAGCTCTGCAAAAAAACGATTTGCGAAACGGTGACCACCCTTATAGGCAAACGGAATATCTGAAACACAAAAACCAATACTTTTTGGAATCGTCAATGTATCCTCTAGGCTTCTGTGGAATGGATTTTTGATCAACTCGAACGTGGTCAAGTTACGAATATTTTTGCATTTGATCGCGTTTTTTGGGATTTTCGGGAACGTTTTTATCAATTTTTCAAAAACGAAAGGTCGGATGAGAAATTCGTTCCACAGAAGCTTAGAGGGTACATTGACGATTCCAAAAAGTATTGGTTTTCGTGTATTAGATATTCCGTTTGCCTATAAACGTGGTCACCGTTTCGGAAATCGTTTTTTGCAGAGCTCTACTTAAATGGACGCGGCGGACTCGATTTTCGTGATATTCATTATTTTTTTTTTTTTTCAATTTGAAGCGAAAATTCGTAGCTTTCAAACGCTATTCTCAAAATTATTTTTCGTCATTCATTCTCGCCGTAATAAAACATTGAAAGCGATGAACATTTTATTCTTCTCTTACCTTGGCACCCCCATTAAACGAACATTTCTTCTTCTAGCGATATCTATGTCTCCTGAATAAAAATAAGGGCGAAATCGAACAGGCAAAGGATTCTGTCCGTGATAAAGGATCTCTATGAATTCTGGGTTCCATATACCAGGGATTGATTGAACTGGAATAAACCGAAATCGATTCTGTTTTCAAGTAATTTGATCGGATCAACTTCCGAACTGTTACAATAAACTGATTTATAAGTAGCTGACCCCGTTGGCTGTTACTCGGGTTTCAAATACTGCCCTCGACCAATCTGCTGACAAATTTTCACCCTCGTACAAAGGTACACACATACATGTCCACACATATTTGCGGTGTGCCCGTTTGGTGAATCCAATTAAAAAGCTGTTAATTAATTAACGTATTTGGACAAAGAGGAGTGAAGAGTTTGATAAAATTTTTGCAAAATGAACCGAAAATAATGAAACTTATGATAATTTTATGTCCATTAGAAATCGTTATTGCAACAACAAAAAATTAACCGTACGTAATATTATCCCTCAAATTTTCTCCCAATATCTTCCTTGCAGAATTTGTTCAGATTGGAAAATCAATACAAGTATTATAATTTCACGGGGATTTGATTTCCTGTAATTAAGTAACCGGGATGAAACAGGAACGTCAATTACTGCATGGTTCACATGGTGCTGGTAACGCAAAGGGGAAACGGCAAAGGGTTGTTTCCTTGCAACCCTGAACCGAAATATCGGAGCATACGATATGCATTTGAACAGACAGACGTTCTATTCGCGTTGTCAATAAAATCGCATAGAATTGTTCATCGGTTAGATAAGGTCTCCTCAGTTTCCTGTGAATTTATAGATATTTGGTGTAACGTATCTAGACGAGGTCAGACAGCTTCTGGCAATCTCGTCTTCCCTTCGACTAGGATATCTCGCATGACATAGAAATCATTTTCAATTCATCAGACTGAAGGAATTAAGTGTATAAATGATAATAAATATATATATATTTTTTTTTCGAAATTGTCAATTCTCGTCGTTTATCATCACACCATTTTACACATTCGTATAATCTGCCCAGATGTGCTGTCGGCAACGTGCCGTGAAACGTGGTTTTAACTGACAAATCTACGAATAATCCAGTCAATAAATCTTCCGATTAATATCGCGGTAATAATTTATGAAAAATTGAAAGCGGATTAAAAATTTCCGGTTTTATTGAAATAAAAATGAAGGAAAAAAAGGGAGAGAATTATGAACTCGCGGAAATTCGACGATCACTAAATATCAATAAATCAGTCGTTAACTCGCTCGTTAAATTTTGCGATAAATTTATGATATGATATTACTCCCGGTTTTTTAAACAACCCATTCGAAGTTTTTCCCGATATCCATTATCGGATTTATAAGTAATTCCTCGATTTACTGTACGGCTCTGACCCTTACTTTATCGATGATTATATTCGTTCACAAATGATCGTTGATCGTTAAAAAAAAATTTCCCGTACCTAAAATCGAGAAATATAATCCACTTCCTGTAGGTATTCGAATAGATAGTCAAATCCCTTGCGCAGGTAAAAAAGTACTTGAAAATTCGTGGAGGAAGACTTCCGCACGTTGTTTGCGGGGGTAATCGAGTCAATAGGCTCAAGATTCGAGTGAAGGCTGAGGGCTCGCTTTAGCTGTTGGCATGAGATTGAAATCGTCAAATTAGCATAATGGTTTTAAGACGCGAGAAGGAAGCCAGCGGGGGATCGTGTCGCCCCTAAATCACGCTTGCCTAACCATATTTTGGCGACCTCAGGGGGGCTAACATAGTGTTTCCGGAATTTTCCACCCCGAGATCACGCGACCTGGAAAAGCTTTTATTCTGGCAGAGTCTTGGCCCACGTATCCTTAGCTGACGAATTTTTGAACGCGGTTGTGCGCTGGTATAAATATTTATCGAGTTTTTATCGGCGAAAGATATGCTGAAAATCGAAATCGCATCAAGGAGACGATGCTGTCGGGAATTAAAAATCCGATTAAATCTCTCAGACATTTTATATCTGATTTCTTCACGATTCTATCATATCTAGACTCGGTTTGTTGTTCGCTACTCCTATTCCCAAAGAAAACACGTCCAATTTATTAATGGAAAAATAACAAGACAAAACCCCCAGCTGATCTGATCTAACGCATATGTCAGTCTGTCAGACGTGTCACTACGGGGGAAACGAGAAACCATGTGGAAAATGATCGATCTTATCGAACATTGACGAGAGGGAGTCTTGTGCTAACCGATTATTTCATATCGTATCTTTTAACGAAACCGACGGTTCCTCACTTCTCAGGATAAATTTTATACCTTCATGCCATCAATTACGATTTTACAATCCAAGATCTTACCCTCGATCAGTTAAGCAAGCTGCAAACTAAAACCGACGGTGAAGTTCACTTTCCTTTAACCGGACGAATTTCAATGCGATATTATGGACCCTTTCATCGAATCGCATAAACTACTGTATGAAAAAGGGAAATGTAAGAATTGAATGACCTGGGACTGTCGGCTGTTCAATCCATTAAATTTTTTGATCTAGATTTAGACCCTTGATTCAAGGGAAAATGGAAAAATATTCGATACTTTTTTTTCATGCTCTGGAATGCTCGGGTTACTATCATTTACAAAGTAATGCGTTGTTGCTCTCCGGTTTGAGACAAACTCAAATTTATACACATGCTGGACAACGGATTTTACACCCTCTGCGACGACTCGCACGTTCATCTGTAGAGGAGGAAATCCAGGAAATCGGATGGTCCGAAAAGCGGTAAAGAAACTCCGGATTTTTTCAAAAGGATGAAAATGAGCCTCGGATATAATCATTTGGAAAAAACAAATAATTACGGGAATGAAATGGACGGGAAATGCTATCGGAATCCAACATCGAGTCTAGACTCCGAATAATTATGGGCGATAATTAATCATTTGACTGAGAAAACGGTCGCGGAGAGTAAAAAAATTCTAGGTAAAACCAAAGCGTGAAATTGTCCGATCTTAAAATTAATGGAAAATTTAAATCGCGAAAAAACTACTGCAGAAATTGTCAGAATCGTTGAAGCAAGCCATCAGATATGGCCCTGCACTTACTGCATAACTGTGCATATAACTTTGCACGTTATATTTCCTCAAAAGTTTCTTAGAACAAGACCTCTTCGACCCACTTTACACCTAGTTGCTTCTCTCGCTTACTCGATTAAAGCGATGCCTTCGCCCATTCGGAAACCAGAAGATGCATCTTCTCGGATGAAGGAGCGCAGCAGGCGTTTACTAACTGTGTCACAATGCACCAGGTGGAAAACACGACCTAGTTAATGATATGCGATGCAGAATAAACCGATAAACATTTGATACGTACATTGTAGTTTCATTTTAAAATGTACAAAAAATTATGTGCAGAAAATTTTGTAGAAATTAAAAAACGGGTAAACCTGATCCATTTTTCTTCGGTAATAGGCTCCCAGCTACTGTAGTACAGGGAAGAAATATATGGTAATAGAATATATCCGGGGGTAATCCTCTGCAATACTCAATTTCATATCACCGTTATCACAGACTCAATTTGGCCGACAACCTTGCCAAACGTAATGTCGTAAAAAAAAAGCGATCCACCGCGTTGTTAAGCCCCAACATCTGCGCGAAAATTCCGTGAAAACAGCTCCAGCTTGTTTGGCTTGTCTCGAAACCGGCGATCGTAAAACCGGACATCATTCGCGAATTTATTTCAACCTTTTTCCATCGCCTTTTTCACTACAGGTGTATGAAACGCAAGAAAAATCAAGAAACAAAAGATAAAAATATATTATGGAAAAGGTAAGAATCCTGCGCGCGAGTATTTGGGCCAAATTTTCTATCTGATATAATCGTGAAATTTTTCTTTTTTTTTTTCTTTTTGAAAACAACTTATCACTCTGGTAACCGAAAATGGAACGATCATAGCTTCGTCGTTGATTAATCAGTCCAAACATACCAAACATAGAGTAAAAGCAATTGAGTAGCCGCGGGGGGTACACGGTCAGACACACCACTGGGTTTTCATTCCGTACTGTGTCAGCCCTCGAGTATTCTGGACTAAAGCTGCACGAGGGAGTCTTGATTTATTTGAATTTATACAGGTTCGTATGTAGGGACAATTGAAGTGTGTAAAACGAACCGTGGAGAAGATTCTCATTGTGATTTATCAGCTAAACCATCCGCTGCAGGATGGCAGGTAAATTGTCATCATTTTAAACTTGGGTTAATCTCCAAACGACTCGTATCTTATACCTGATATCTCATAGTTAGTAAACATATAAAATTCTGATGAACAAACGGTGCCAGTGAAGCTGGATAAATCATCAGACATTTATTTCGGTGTAAAGTGTCCGGAGATACGTTCGCCAATATTTAACCCAATTTTTTTTTTTTTCTCTTCGTTTTACATGGACAGAAAATTTTTAGTTCTGATTCAAAACTGGGAACCAAGATTCGCCGCCAAGTATACAAGAGAATCATTAACCCTGGTGAAATTCTTATACTTTTAATCATTACGTCATATCTTTTTAACTAATGCATATTTTTCGATTAAATTGATAAGACTGTAAGTCTCGGTCCACGTGATCTAGCTTGAAAAATTTGGACGAAATCGGTCGAGTGGTTGCTGAGATATTGACCCCCAAAAAATTGATGAAAAATCGTGAGATTCTTCTTCTCCTTTTTTGAGGATTATTGATTTATCGTTCGACGTGAAAATTGACAAATTAATTTGCCAAAAAATGACCAACAGCATCTGCGTTAAAGCTATCTTATGGTAGGTACTTCGCTTCTTCTTTCCTGATCCTTTTCACTTGGTTATCTGTTCCTAACCAGGTATGTAGTTCTTGAAGCGATTCGGTTTTTCTCGGATTCGTCAACGTTATCTCTTTTTTTTTTTTTCTCCCTAGTGCGTAAATAGATTGATTTTTTGTTTTTTTATTTTTATTTTTTTTTGGTTGGTTAGATACAGGTAATCTTCTTTACACAGTATCAGATGAAGTAGTATGCTGATAACCCCGAAGCCGTGAGTTTATTGGCTTTTGAAGTGCGGCCATATGGTGGGATGGGGAAGAGGGTAATTAGAGAAAAGCTAGGTTGACGTGTAATGTGAGAAGCTGATAACAAGCTAACTGATTCGGAGTATCTCGTTTCGTAGATAAAAATAATGTGAACAAAATCTATTTATAAACGTTGCTTGCCAAGTGAGAAAAATCACATTGTCCTAATTTCCACGAGATGAAATCTGGCTTCGAATATTTTACCACCTTACTCGAAATTTCGTGCTGGAATTGAAGCAATAAACTCAGAAGTGAATCGAGGGAAAAGGGTCACTAAATTTCGATCCTCAACTCAACGCGGATAAAAAATCTCATTAAAAATCTACGCGTTGAGTAAATAGAGGAAACAATATGAACTAATGCGGACCGGCGAGGGACCTATTCAGCGAATAACAATAGATGATGATTATTTAACGAGTCAACAACGAAATTCAAAGAAAATTCGCGGAAAGAACCCATATCCAAAATTCATCCGGGTCAGACCCTTCTGACTAGACTAGACCATTGTCTCATTAATAATTACTAACCGCATATATTTAGAACCGAATCGTGGTAGATGGTATCACGACTCGAAAACTTGAGAAATTTAGCCGCTGTTTATTACATGAAAGTTGTCTGAAATTAGAAATTAATAGTCCGGTTTATAACCCGGATGAAAATCTGCACATTTACATGCATACATTATAAGCACGCGGACATTTAGTAAACGACTTCGCTTGTTCGGCTAAAGTTTTAGCTTAATTATTTAATCAATTTCCATGATGGGATGGTTATGGTTATAGGCTTAAGCCATGAAACCGGAGAAAACAACGGGACGATCAGTCATCAACGAACCCGTCAACATCGTGCTGGTAAAAACGTTGCGCTCTTCACATGCATGCGTATTTATCGTTGATGAACTTTTCACCAGAGTTGAAAGTACTATAATCATTAGAATGCACCAAACCCGCCCAGCTTCCTCCCGGATTTTATTCCTCCCTTTATTTTCACCGTATAAATTCAGCAGCGATTCTACCATGAAAATGTTCATGGGTTGCTAGGGTAACCGGGTGGAAAAAACCCTCGGTGTTTCTATATCTCTATGGGGATTAATCGCGAATTTTATTTGATCACATTCCGCTATTCTATCTAGTAGCTTCGAAACTCGGTGCATATTTGATTTGCTCTTGATTCATTCCAGGCTATGTGTGTGAAATAAATTTACACTTCGTGCCTATGTGGGAGAAAAATTTCGCGCGATATCATCCTTCTACTACGTTAGATTGTATCCAATAACGGATAAAGTATACCAGCATCGGACCTTCCCCACCCAATTTTCCGAAAGATTTATTCAATTCGTTTGATTAACATTAGCTAACAAGATAATTGGATTTTAATTATAAATTGTTTGGTCACGCCTCCGCGACCCTTAACAGCTTTGCAGGACTTGAGACGAAGTTAAACCCGGTCTCTTATCAAATTACTGGAATGTTTCCAGCATTTGATACGTCTGCAATCAAGAGTTTTAGCACAATGATATGATTACGGTGCTTTTTATGTTCTCAGTTATCCCTAGGGTGAGGGTTTTCTGTCTTTCCCTTTTTCCCACTTTTCTTTTTCCTTTTCATTTCCATTCAGCCTTAAATTCTCTCTTTCACTTTATCTCTCGCCTACTCCACCTTTTTTTTTTTTTTTGTTTTTTTTTTTTTCTTCAACTTGATATCGTTCCTCCTGATAATTATTATGGCGCGATAAAAGGTCACGGTTACATTTATTTTTCACGCCTATCTACCGGCGGCTGACCTTAGACTTTATTTTTTGCAAAATCCAGGGCAGCCCCTTTTTTGTTCTTATTATCGCCACTCAACAATCCAAAGGGTTTACAATGGGGATTAATTTTCTTTAATGTAATCAGCCACCTTTTCCAACTGCTTGAGACACGAACCCATCATCCCTCTGTATCGTTCAGTTTCAAATTCTGCCTCGACCACGAAGTCTATAATCAAATTGATATTCGACAATGATTGGCTAAAATTTTCCTGAAATCAGTGCCCGCATTCTACGTGTAAATTTTTGACGATTAATATAGTAATCGAAATTCGCTGCTCCTCAAACGAATTCAATTCCTTTTACGATCGAACGTTTCGTTCCACTTCAAAAGCTGCCAAAAAATTATTAGAATCTCGACGAATATCAAACACTGGATCAAAGACGTTTAAAATTTTCTCTGATACGTTCGTTTGAGGAAAGAAAAAAATATATCTGGATCTACTGTCGAGGTAATTGAAGCCGGATGCAATGCTGCTATAGAGTTTAGTCTCACGGTCAGCAACCGTGGAGTCAAGGCGAACAAATAGTCGTATATGGGGTCATGGATATCAGTGATTTCCCAACGGCTATAGTCCTTCGAGATTATCCCTCGGGAATACAATAGGTGGGTAATTTGTCGACACTAACTATGAACGGGAAGAGGACAGTTTTTACCATGGACACATCAGTTTTTCATTCTTAGATATATTCTCCGATATCCGAATTGAAAGTTGCAAATTTTGGGGTAAACTCAAATCGATATCAAATGCCTGAATATTTCCTCTTCGTGATGATAGCGCACGAATCACTATCACCGAAACTGTCAAAGCAGGTTTGGAATATCACTTTCGAAGCCACATATTTGTCGCTTCTTGTTTCTTCAAAATTTTTTCGTCTTTCATCTCGGTTTCGATAAATTCATGGAAAATAATTAAACAGAAATTCTATTCTTCCCCGTGAAGAAATAGACGTTTCGACAAAAACTCAGCAATTATTACCGCAGAGTCCCTAGACGTACGAAAGAGGCTGAGATTTTCGGTTTGGCCTTGATTACTCGTCTAGAATAAGCGTAAAAACCGAAGGTATAAAATATCATTCTTGGAAGATTGGGAATGAAAGATAATTTGAGGGGTTCTGATTTCCCCGTTATTTTATGTTTAAGGGGAGTGCCAAGGTAAGAGAAGAATAAAATGTTCATCGCTTTCAATGTTTTATTACGGCGAGAATGAATGACGAAAAATAATTTTGAGAATAGCGTTTGAAAGCTACGAATTTTCGCTTCAAATTGAAAAAAAAAAAATAATGAATATCACAAAAATCGAGTCCGCTGCGTCCATTTAAGTAGAGCTCTGCAAAAAACGATTTCCGAAACGGTGACCACGTTTATAGGCAAACGGAATATCTAAAACACGAAAACCAATACTTTTTGGAATCGTCAATGTACCCTCTAAGCTTCTGTGGAACGAATTTCTCATCCGACCTTTCGTTTTTGAAAAATTGATAAAAACGTTCCCGAAAATCCCAAAAAACGCGATCAAATGCAAAAATATTCGTAACTTGACCACGTTCGAGTTGATCAAAAATCCATTCCACAGAAGCCTAGAGGATACATTGACGATTCCAAAAAGTATTGGTTTTTGTGTTTCAGATATTCCGTTTGCCTATAAGGGTGGTCACCGTTTCGCAAATCGTTTTTTGCAGAGCTTTACTTAAATGGACGCAGCGGACTTCGTTTCTGTGATATTTAATTTATTTTTTTTTCAGTTTGAAGCGGAAATTCGTAGCTTTCAGATGCTATTTTCACAATTATTTTCCGTCCGTCATTCTCGCCGTAATAAAACATTGAATACGATGAACATTTTTTTCTTCTCTTACCTCGGCACCCCCCTTAAGAATAAATATAAAAAAGCCCAGACCTCTAAAGAGTCGAGAATTTATACGAGAAACACTAAAACGCGAGAAAATCAATGCGTATAAAATAAGTCAGTGTGGCTGACGGCCAAAGCTATAGGAATTTCATTTTCCGAAGAAAAATAATCAGATATATACGTACGAAGTAGAAGAACATCATAGTCTATAGAGATTTAGCCAGAAAAATGGTAGAGTAAATGGCGTTCGACAGGGATATCAACTTAGTCCGATTTACCAAGGAGATCTTTGATCCGTTGATTGAATTTTGTTTGACTTTTCTGCTCGTTAGTATGTATCCTCAAGTTTTCAAACATTGAACAAAGATGGATTTTCATCCGACTAATGGCCGATGGCTGGTGTGCTCATGGCTCAATAGTTTACCTCGTTTTTACATTAACGTTAAAAATGTTATTAAATAATACTGGAAGCTCTTAACATGATAAATATTTTCAGGATTATGTTAAATATTTCACGAATTGCGTGTCCTTGCAGATTTCCACCCCCATAAAAAGGAAATTTCAATACCAATCAAGATGCACAAGCCAACTAGCAAAGGATTTATTATAGATTTCGATTACCCCAGACTAATGGAAACTGAAATCATGACGGATTGAATAGGAAAAAAATTAATTAACTCTTTGATCATATAGTGGGAAATAACTCATAATAGGTACACATGGTCGGATTTTGTAGGGTGCAATAGTCGTTTTCTCATTATTAAAGTTGTGTGTCAAGGAGTAATTCGAAATTGCTTCTGCAATATGTATCCAAGATCTGAGGGATAAACTTTTCACGTATTACTTCAGACGTCTAATGCATTTGAATATTCCCTTTGATCTTCACCCCGTGCTTTCGCGACCTTTAGAATGACCGCATAATTATCTTGATTAGGTATTATGTATCGATAAAAAAACTGATTATTTTACATTTCCAAGCCTACAGACTTCCGGATACATAAAACGAGGGCATAGCGTGTATGGGATAAATATACATGCAGATTTTACATGTACAACACATAAATTTGATTAAACTATAAATCACTCGCTTTAATTAAAGTCTTTACATCCCTACGTGAGTTGATTCGAGCACAAACTCTGCAGGTGATTTAATTAACCGTTTGCTATCTGATAATGAACCTGATTAAAATTGAACGATGTTTAAAAAGAAATTATAATAAAAACACTTTTTTTTTTTATATATATAATATATATACCTGCATTGTGCTTACGAAGAAAAAAAGGGGATGAAAAAAGGAGGCTGCTCTTCACTATATTCATTTTTTTATAGGATCCTGTAACGTTCATTCAATATTTTTAAACACAATTTTATACCTCGTTAATACAAAAATTAGTGGGATTCGATATCAGGTCGTTATCATCCGCCTTTGCTCTGCTTTCGGGTGTTGAGTGAAGAAAATGAAGTAAAAAAATGAACAGGAGAATTTTTGTCTCCCCTATTTAGGTGGGGAAAAAAAAAAAAAGGAATTGAACTTAAAGTTGTGATAATGATAAATTGAATATACGCCATGGTGTTCTAATACTAAATAATTGAAAAAGTTTATTTTTCAATTCTCCATAACTTCTCAGCTTGCTTTAAGAAAAAAAAAAAAAAGAAAAAAAAAGTTTGATTACATATCGCTAAATTTATATATAGTTTTAAAAAATGAACTTGGCGTGTCTGTTGCCTGTCAAAAATTTCCGCCTACCTACGTATCGCGAATATTGAAGATTTCAATCTTTTTCTTTTTTTCTTTTTTTTTTTTCTCTCCCTCTCCCATCAACTCTTTCGAGACTGTGATTCATCCCTAAATCAATGTCTGAGGATAAAAAATGTTGATTGATGAAAATCTTTTGAAAACACGCTCGTCGACAGCTGGTATCCTGAATCTTAAGACTTGAGTCATACCTACGAGAATAGATAATTATACTATGGAAATATAATCGGACAAAAAATCAAAGAAGTGACACAAATTTGACGTAAATTACGGACCTTTATGATTTTCAACGTACAACGTATATGTAAGTGAAAAAAGGACGTATATTTTTTCATCGGGTATGTACGAATGATTAGACAACTTACACCCGTGATAAATCTTATGGGAAAATAAAATAAAATTTTCCGCGATTACAAAACCGAAAAACTGGGGCTTTACTATTTCTTCGAGATCATTTCTTAGGATTATACTAAACCAGGAATAGCAGATATAAAAAATACTTTCTCGGTTAAATAACGTCAATGAATGTTTATTTTTACAGCTTATATTATCTCGTGCTTATCCTAGGCTCAACCGATGAGTAATAACGCTGGTAAGTGTAACCATATGATGATTTTTTTCCCAGTTAATAATCGGAGGAAAAAATTTGAGCCTACATAATTATCTCGTCGTTTTCTCCACTTTTTTACTAATTTACTGTTATCACAAAAATACAGCTGCGATATTATCCCGAGATTTTTTTTTGGCGAACTAACAGACCAATTCAGCTAAGTGCGGGTGGTATGGTTTTGATTGATTACAACTCTGATTTGATCTGACAAAATGGTCAAGAGAAAAAAGGTCGAAAAATGAGAGAGAAAAAGTGTCAGGCTTAGGTATACTTCCAGATTCTTTTATTACTTATATATATATGCAACTGGAAATTCAATGGTTTCGACATAAATTCTATACGTGATCAATTCCATATTCTATAGGAAATTTTCACAAGTAAAATAAACCATAGAGCTTGGAATAAATTCGATGACAGAAGGTGCGGTAAACTGTTCAACAATTTTCCATTCGCGTATACTCGACTATTATTTTTATTGATTTACCTATATATGTTCGAATAGCTGAAATATCGGTGCACAATATATTGCATCAAATGAAAAACGTCAAATAATGAATGAGAAGAGCAAAAAAAAACCCCGTAGCTTTAAAACTGAAAAAAATATTCAGAGATCAGTGTCTTTCTGAAATTTATAGATCATTTTGTTTAAATATTTCCGTCAATAATTTAACATCGAAAATTCGTCTGTTCATCCAAACAGAAATGTCGATTTCTCTGTCTCTAGGAAAAAATAAAAATAAAATAAAATAGAAGAATAAAATTTCAAATTCTCTGTAATTCTTCGCGATTACTGCAACACCCTGTATATATCATTAAAAGATCAACAAAATTGTAAATCAGTCAAAAATTTTGACCATAAGGTTTTCTCCGATTCTCCTTAAAATAATAACGCGGTTAAATTCCACCGCGAAATCGACACGTGGATTTAATAAATCATAGCGATAAAAGCATCCTAATAATAGTTTGAGCGTAGAGATTGAAAATTAGGAATAGTATACTGTCTCGGGAACAACGTGTTGTAGAAGAAATAAAATTATCGATAAAAAATTCTACTTTCAATGTAAAAAATCAATCAGGAATAAGGGACTTGTGATTTGTCATAAAACTTGGAGATAACGATTAAAAAAAATAAGAAAAATGGAATAAATCTGCAAGTAGCTTTTATATCAAAGGAGAAATCGTGGATTCGCGTGATACGAAATGTTGTAGGTATTCCCTTTTCTACAAAGGAGGAATTCAACGAGAAGTTGAAAGAGTTTTCATCAGCAGCGAATGCTGATACCTCATCATTGTTTTTAATTTTTAATTTTCCTTTATTTTTTGTTGTTTAATTGCTTGGCATGTGAAACGATTCGTTTTTGCCGGTGAATAACTCCTCGTATAGCGTACTACGTCGCCAATTAATGAACAGAGATCAACAAGTACGTCGGAGTGAGAGAAAAATAAAATATAAAACTTAAAAGCTGGCAGTCGGTTGGAAAAATCCTCAGAATAGACCTACGATGATTTAATATTAGCCAATGGAAAATTCTGTGTTTATCACATGATGTTGAAAAACCGCAGAAGTTACGGATTAAACGAAGGAATAATTGGGGAATGAAAAGCGTCGACTGTTCCGAGCTCGAAATAAATTTCGATAAAATCTTAAATAATTTTTGAATATGAAGAAAATTCTCGATGATAAAGAAACCAAACAGAGTCATCGAGTTCATGAGAACTAGAAAGCTTTTCAGCAGCTGCCACGATGATGTCCAATAATTATTGAAAGGGTTAGAGCGATGACGCGGGTTTTCACACCCAAATTTGGCTATTAGCACATTTCATTAATCGGCGTGATTTGCAAGTGACATGATAGTCAATTGCCAATTAGCGCTAACTCTGACAGGAATATCTTTGACTCAGAATGGTCCTTACGTCTGTAATTAAAGTACCAGTTTTACCCTCAAGAAAATTCCGGATTTATACTTACTTATGGATCTTTTGAGCCCGTTATCTCCTCGGAAGATTTAAGGCGATATAATTAATGGATAAATAAGCGAAGCGCGCCCCTCGAGTGAGATTAAATTCCTAACCATTTTCTGTCTCGAAGAATCTCGGCGATTTTTCCTGTACAAATTCATACGAAAGTGTGATCCACCCCTCGCCTATACCACAAATATGAATTTTTTTTCGATCCCTGTTATCTGCGCGGTATTTAGCACACTCGCTTTGTCACACACCTAAAAGCACCAGGATTTTCGTGCTTAATCATTTGGTTTAACAACCCGGGCTCAGTTCTTCGCGTAAAACGTTACCAGGGTGGTTTCACCCCACCAGTAATAAATTCCCAGTAACATAGAGGACAGCCTGTAGTAGATAAGTTGAAAGAGTTCTCCAGAGGATATAACTTGTTCTGGGTTTTATTGGGGTGCCTATTTCCTCTAAAATATATCAGTATAGCCCTGAGCCTCAAAGGATTTATCCTTGTTATAAAATAAACTCAAGTTAAATGCGCAAGTTTTTATCCTCAGTCGAGCAAAAATCGATCGTTGAGTTATATAGCCAGTTAAAATAAATGAAAATGAAAAATTCAAGTTTACTTCAAGTGAACACTTTTATCTTAAATACGACCTCTGCCCTATGATAGCGACCTGTTTTTGCCTGGATCAGATCAGATTTCATAGTTTAATGATAACTGCGCCGAGGTCCATCGCTAGCAAGAAATGTTCATAGATAAACAGAGAAAATTAGTAGTCAAAAGTAGTTATGTTCGCTTGACTTTCCCACGACTTCGCCATGGCTTTATTCTGGGCGCCTGAATCTCCGTGCTACTACGCCATGAACAACATTTCAGAAAAGACAGAGAAACGTTTCGCATGTCTTGAGGGAACTCCTAACGTCGTTCAAGAGGTCATCGAGGTAAACCAATAAACTTCAGAAGTGTATTCACATATGATCAAACCTGCTAATCGTCAACATTTTTCCAGGCATTTCTCATCATCATCGGCTTGTTCCTCTGGCAGAGCTCAGTATTTTTATCGGTATCATGGCTGCAAGGAGTTATGCTCAGCAACAGCCTTTCTCTTACACCCTATATTGATTACAGTATATTTATTGCAACGCAAACAATTCCACTTTTGGGAACCATTTCCATTGGTTTCTTTGTAGATAGAGTAGGAAGAAGACCGCCTTAGGTAGGAAAATGTAGTAGCAGGAAAATGAATCGCCATATTTATGGAAAAAGGAAAAAGAAACGAGGAGCACCTTTTCTGTTTGCGTAAATCCATCGAAGAAATATTCAGCTGTAAAATATACGAAATTTCATGATACTTGCAGTAACCTAATTTAATTCTCCAACTGTACATCATAGTATTTTTAATGATCTTGAAGATGAACGGCTGTGAGAGGTTTATAATGTAGCGATATTGCAATAAATATAAAATGAAAAATTGAAGTACTGTAAACTTGAGGTTAAAATTAATCTCTAACTTGACCTTTTCCCCATATTTTTCACTCGATTGGAACCAGCGAGTAAGAGCACATCAAAGTGGATGAGCCAACGCGGCAAGAATAATCACGCACTTCGTTGAATTGCGCGATAATTTAGAACAAATTGACAACGAGATGAAACGAAGAGAGAAGAAGGGATGGGAGCAAAAGGCAATTGATAATAGGCGATTACGATAAGCACATACAGTATACGATGACAAGTCGTACTTAAACCAGAGATTAGTAGTCTTGTGAAGTCAAACGCTGGTGGATCAAATGAGTAGTTAAATGAAGCGTAATTCTCGTACGATTAGTGCTCTTCACTCGTCTGCTTCAAAAACTTTCTTAAGTATCAGGACTCTAACGTGAAAATTTCTGGTACATTAGGAGGCTGATATTTGTACTCATTCGCTAATTTCAAACCAGCAATTATGCAAAAATCGAGCATTTGGCCACCAGTCTTCGCAGCTACAGCTGGTGAGTAGATAATGATAATGGTCAGTTATTTCGTGATGGAACTTTTGCTTGCATTACTGATAGTGTCATCCAGGGTTTTAACTCTTAATGGCATGGATCGAATGATTTCTATCATAATTTTGACGAGTTATACTCAAATGAACTTTGGCAATATGGTGTTCGAATCTGATGTGTATCTCCTCTTTTACCAGCATCGCTGATTTTCGTATGTAGTGGATTTCATTACGGATGGAGTGAGGTCCATTTGCCGGAATTGATCTACGGAAACTTCCACATGCGAATTACAGCCAGCCAGGCTTCTTGGATCAATTTATGTCTGCATGTCGGTAGCATGTGCGGCTCGCTCCTTGGCCTTATGCTAGTCGACAAATTGGGCAGAAGAACAACGCTACTTTCCATGACGGTTCCTCTGGTTATATCATGTGCACTAATAGCTGGTGCGCAAAGCTACTGGTACTTTTATCTGGCTCGGTTAGTTTAGAGATTGAACTGAGTAGTTGTTTTTCTAGAAAACAATCAAACGATTTTCTTATCATTTCGTTTCTTCTCTCATATAGATTCATCGCTGGTCTTGGCATTGGGGCTGCTTTCATGGTCACTCCCATGTACATAGGTGAAATTTCAGAAGACAGGATACGCGGGGGTCTTTGTGCCCTGCCGTCCGTCATGGTGATCATCGGTCAGCTTATAGTTCACTTCATTGGACCCTTGGTATCAGTAGCTGCCCTTGCGATAGTAGGGACTATCATTCCGGTTGTGTTTTTCACGGCTTTACTTTGGGCACCTGAGTCTCCGTACTTTTATGCCATTAAAAACGCTCCAAATGATACGCGGAAGAGTCTCGTATGGCTGAAGGGAACCCCTGATGTCGTTCAAGACGTGAACCTTATCCGTAACAGCATTGCGCTCAATAGCAGAAAAGTAGTAAATCTGTTCACAGTGAGCAGCAATAGAAAGGTCAGTATTTTTGACACTGCACCTTCAATTCCGAAAGGCGGTGCAGATTCACATAAAAATCAAACCGAGAACACAATCAAATTTTATGCATCATCTTCATTTATTTTCAGGCACTATTCATCACTATCGGACTGCTGATCGGTCAGCAATTATTCTCTAATTTAACAGTCTGCTTTTCTGCTGCGTACATCTACGACAGCAACATTCAAACAAATTTTGATCTGTTGTCAAACATCGTACTAGCAGTTCAACTTGTAGTTCCCATTTGCATTGTATTCTTGACTGACAAAGTAGGAAGAAGACCTTTGCTTCTGATATCTGCATCACTCTGCGCGGTTTGTCTATTCGGTGAGTGCCGGCTGAGGGACGATTCTATCATCAAATGAATTCACCACTCTCAGTGATCCATTAATAATCGACTTTTCTGTTATTTTCCAAAACAGTCGCAGGTTTGTCTTTTCATCTGCGCGCCGCCGGAATGGGAAACTCAGGCCTCCTGTTGGAACCAGGATTTGCACTGGTCGGGTCTTTGATCAGCTATTCAATTGGATTGGGAGTCTTGCCGAACGTGGTGGCTGCAGAAATTTTTCCCTGCGAAGTGAAGGCCTTAGCACTTGCCATTTCTACTGCGTGCTACTTCGCAGCTGGAACCGTTCTTCCAATGTTATGGGGGCTTGTATTCACCACTCATATCAGATTCCACATTATAATTTACTCTCTCTCAGCCTGCAGCATCGTATCTACAATTTTTATATACTTTGTTGTTCCCGAAACAAAGGGACGATCACTAAATGAAATCCAGACTGCACTCCGGGGACATTATCAAACACGGCTCTGAGTTTTTGCTACAGGATTTGACTTTATTAAATTCATTCGCATTAACAATGATGTGTATAAAATTTTAGTTCGGTGTTAGTACTTGATTTTACGTGTAACCTTAACACAAAATTTCGACTGTCAAAGTACTAGGAACCGACCTATTGCAATAAAAAATATTTATGTGGAATTTTCAAAATGACTATTCACAGTTGACGGATCATCCCTTACTTCAGATGACAGGTAGACCAGCACGCTTCGACCCTTGGATCTGGAGCCCCCTGATCTAATGTAAGAAATCATAATTCCTGCTCCCAATATTTGAATAAATTTCAATCAATTCGAACACTGGAGACCAATTCTTATCATATTTACCTCTTGCTGCAGCTAAATTAAGAATGGGGTGACGCCCGATTTTGCGGGAGGTCATCGATTAACTTCAATGTAATTATATTTATCACTGCCAGATTATGGGGACGTAAATTTTTTAGAGGTAACAATACATCGACTGTATTAATAATTACTCAATTATTTCTCATGCAAATTCTGTGATACCTACAACTCGCGAGCGTCGTTACGAGGAGACCGTATAATTCAATAGCGTCTGCAATTCGCCGTTTTTAAAACTCTTTTTTTTTTTTTTTTTTTGTTCAAGCACATCGAGCACTTCGTCCTACGTAAGGTCCTTCCACAGTGTTGACAGTGCAGAATTTCGAATTGCCTTCATTTCGCTAGTATAAAGTTTACGTCAAAGTTTCGCAGCAAAGTGCTTTTCTATCTTTTTATTTTTATTTTTTTTCATTTTTTGTTTTTTCTCTGTTCTCTCGTAGTAAGAAGGAGCGTATGACGTATGGCGAGAGAAACCGTTTGCAAGGATCTGTCAAAAAATAAAATTGGTGAAGTAAACGAAATAATAACAGAGAACTGAGGACGAGGGGAGATCTTTAACGACTTGACTTTTTTCACTGGATGAAGAATCATCCCTTATAAATTTTTCTCGAAGTCAAATTAGCGATAGTGATATATACCGCAACTGGAAAGGTATAATAAAAATCCAGAGAATTTCGTTGTAGGTATAGTAGATTCGAAAAGCGAATTAACAATAATTAGCCAAAATTGAAGCAAGGTGAGAGGGATTTTATAAACTTCTTGATAATTTTGAGACTATTCGAACTATGCTTCGGGCTTGATTAATCATGTGCGTGGGTGTATTACATGAGAGTGTAATATGTATGGGGCTATCGGAGTATTGAATGTTTTACCCCGTGCCATTGACGAACAGTTTGAACATTGTTCTATGACAACAAACTTCTAACTTGAGTTGTTATGAAACACTGTATTAGAGATACGTGGAAACTATACAACAGCTAATTACATGTCTACATACAGTTTGTTATAATTAATTCGGAAATAACAAGAACTGTAACAAGCACGAGCTCGGCGAGTAAATGCGACGGTAAGAGTAGCTGGCAGAGCCGAACAAACTCCGAAGTTGTAACTGCGTGGGTTTCGACATCGAATGAATTCGATAAATCGAATGAAGTTCGGAATTTCGTATTCGTCTACGAAAGTTTAAATTAAAATTACTTACAGGTATCGGTCAGTAGATTGAACTCGACGATACTCAATCATCAATTACTATTAGAATAATTAATTTGCCCATACGGAGGTTTCCCACACACACATGCATGCATCACGAACCAGAGCTTAAACCAACTCTATACGAAAGATAAACAAAATTTAAGGAAAGTTAGTTTTACTGCATGTCAAACTCAGACGTGTGCCTTTCGGTTTTTCGCTTTTTCTTGTTAAAAATAAAATCCCATCTAAACTGATTGATTGAAAGAGTCGGAATTGAGGAGAATGAATCCGTGCAGTACTTTATCGTTTCGTGATTGGAGAAGATAAAATATAAAAACGTCAAATTGTTCAAAGTAATTTCCTGTCTTCTTGTATCTGGCTGTCATTATTTATCGTTCATCTTTTGCGAAAAAAAAAAAAAATTACAAAAAACAGAACCTAAATAAGTCTCAAGATTTTTTAAATGAAATTAAATTCCCTCGGTTATTCACGTCTGATAATTTGAATGACAATGATACTGCGTATAAAATCACCGCGAAAATTGTATCTCTAAGAAACTTTATCGTACCAACTACCACAGGGTGGGTACCTAATAGGCACGTGCACATATTCGCAAGTAAATAGATTTCTAGCAAACAATTTTCTCGACGCCCTTCAGAATTCTGCTGCTGCGTAGGCGCGAGCGTCGGTTTTGGCCTCTCTATACCCATACATAGATACATATGTGTATGTATACATATAATATGTACCTATTGTATTCCATACCATCCATAGTCTTCAGTCTACACCTAGCAACCAGCCACTAGCAGAGTAGGCGTCAGCTATTCCATTATATAATGCAAAGTACATAGTCGAAGGGTTGTTTAATATTCAAATTAGCGATCAATGTTCTTCACTTGACACCCACTATTTTATTAGAAATTTCTAAAAAAAAAAAAAAAAAAAAAAAGAAATGTAAAAGTAGTGTAATAATAAATTACGAAAATATTCAACAACCCGTTGGTAAAATTATTTCAATTGTAATTTCAAATTTATTTCTTGGCTGTGATATAGTATGACAATTATTAATACGACTGCAGGGTTCAGAACTGTCGATTTTCCGGGGTTAGATACGAGAATATTACTCCAGGGCTAATTTTATTTCGAGGGGATCAGCCCTGATGCGATCCCCTCATTCGGATATTTCATTTAATCAGAAAAGCCAATATCGGTTGTAGATATACCCTCTGCCATCAGGTTGAAACAGAAAAGCTTGAAATACTGGGAATGAATATTTCGTTTGGAAATGGGATGGGAAATAACGATTTGAAAATAACGTTTTCTACATCAGATAATCTTCGAATAATATACATTCCAAACAAACTGCAATAACTCCCATTCCCATAAATTTGAGTCGATTAAAAAATGAATCTTTTTCAAAAACGAGTCAATAGGTTCTCGTCACATCTCGAACCTTCAAATATAGAAGACACGAAATGCGATCTAATTAAGCTCGTAGAATAGGGGGTGGCCGATCGATCGATCAAGCAAACAATTTCCTAATCCAAGAACGGTTAATTGTTAACTGTGATTCATCAAGGGTCGCGAAGTTTTTTATCCGATAAATTATAAGCTCGGTAAATTTGGATTGCCAAGCTGTCAGAAGGAAAGCTCTTCAAATTGTATGATGTATGTAATACGTACATCTATACATCTATTTGTACGTATTATGGACTCGTATCATACCCGCATCGCGGTAAACCGTTGTCCCTAATTATCGCGAATTATATCGCTCTGCACCTTTGCACTGACTAAGAATTTGCCAAATTTATATCGTATCAATGGGTATAAACCGACAGACCTTGTAACCGACAAGAAACTTAACCACTAGAAATTAATTTGCTAATTGGAATATAAACTGTTCAATTTCTTCGACGGATTGAACGATCAATCAAACCTCTATCAATGGAAGACTTAACCGATTGCATGCTGTAATATTCCATTTATAATTTGTATACCGAGTATACTCATTGCTAATGATAACCACGGCACAGTAAATTTTTGCATATATACAAATTTTCGCAAAGATAAAAATCGCTCAAGGAAAAACGCTAAAATTTCAATACCTTATCACAGACATCGATTTTTTACCGCAATGATATTTTCCCCAGCAAGCAACGACTTTTTCAAATTTAGGGGAAAATATGGTTATCAATAATAGAAAATCGGACGACATAACGGGACCGAAGACTCGCGAAATTTTTCAGTGTTTTACTTTTTTCGATTAAACGAGTGTGGAGCAAGTATGTGCATAATTTTCCAACCCATTTTCCTTTGCGCAAGTTGAAGTCAAATTTAAGTATCAAACCCTTGAAGCAAAGCTTTAGGGAATTATGGAAACGAGACGAGCTAAAAAGGGGCCTTTTTTCCGTTCGCTTTTGACCCCACACTTTTTATTTCCTTTAAAGAAAAAAGGAAAAAACAAAACCCATCAAGACGGGAAAAAAATTCGACAACTAATTAATTTCAATCCAATTTCGGGGAATGAATAGACTCTGTGGGTTTCTGTTTTTACTCATATTATTATTGTTCCGTTTTTAAATTCTTTGAGTGTAACTTAGCTACCTGGTATAATACATCTATAGGGCACGAATTGACGCCCACGCATATACCCTATACATCGATTTCCCCGTAAGAAAATCTCTCACAGATGTGTAGCCAGGAAAAGAAAGAGAAGAAGGACGGGAATAAAAAGAAAGATAATTCTTTTTTTCGGCTGACGTCGAGCCAAATTGAATTCTGACTGGAAATTTTCGCGCTTTTATTTATACGTATAAGATATACAGCTGGGTGGGAGGGGGCGAAAATTTGAACACGGAAAGATAACAACTTGCGGTAAATCTCAAGAGGGCAGAATTGAGGCACTCGAGTGGTAAAAACAAATGTTCATCTCTATGGGTCGGTTAAAAATATTTCTGGCAATAGCCACCACCTGTCTTTTCGATTTCTTACAAATTTCTAATTTAAAACACGAACGCGATACGATACGATACGATACCTACCTCGATGTGTTTTTTAGCGGTTTAGCAAACGGTGTGAAAAATATTTTTCACACCCGACATGAAATTCGGCAGGAATTCAAATTCCATCTGTAGATCGACCACGACTTTATTCATCTAAAAGTTTACGAGGATCCTCATCACAGCATAATATATCGAGTCCGAATTTGATTGAGTGAAATTAAAGGCCTCGAGATAGTAGGCAGATATTTTGGCGAATAAAAAAAAATTCGCGGATTTTGGTACCAATAAAAATTTTAGCAAGTGGTTATTAACGAGTTTTCGCAAAACTGCGGAGCTTAAGTAACTGTGCAATATAGTTTTTGATAGTTTTAGATTTAAAACTGATGAAATTCCGGCGGGAACACAGTTTTACGATTTCAATTTTACGATCGTAGTTGTTTCAGACTTCAATTCGATTGTAATTTCGGTTTAATTTCCATTATAAAATCGATTTATAAATAAATTTAAACAATTTTACCGACCGATGCGAATAAAGAGAGAAAAAATAAAAAATAAAAAATATATCCAAAGACCAGAAAGAGTCAAAGAATATTACACAAATCCTTTCAGTATCATTTGATCTTTGATATCGTATAGCTAGTTCGTAGTTTTCAAAGACTTTCGTTGTTAGTTAAAATAACAAACAAAACCGCATGAAATCTCGATGGAATCTGCCGGTTATTTATCGATCAGTGTTGATCAGAATTGAACAGAGAATTCCTTCATCTTCTACTTTTTTTTTTCTCATTTTTTCTCTTTCAGAAATGATGTACAAACAGCCCTGCGTCAAAACAATCCGAGTTTCTAACATAACTTAAAAATAACTTGTCTAATTTTTTTTTTTTTCTTCTTGCTTTTTTTTTTTTTTATTCAAAAATTTTTCAGACTAATATACTATAATCTATAAAACCATTACCCATTCAGCTGCGAGTAAAATTAATTCGGAATTTCCTCTTCATGGTACAGGGTATATCTGTGGATTCAAAAAACGCACGTAGATGCCCATCGAAAATAGTGATGAAAAAAAAAAAAAAATCTAAAAAAAAATGAAGATTTGCATAAAAATGAATAACAGATATTATGCATATTTCTGCGCATACAGACTGGAGAATAAAATAATTCTGTAGCTGTTTTATTCTCTGACACTCGAATGATATACCTACGTCCATCTCGTATGCACACACACACACTGATGCGTTCTTTTATTCATGAGTAACAACAAAGCTCGGCTTAGGGATGTGAATTAATTCATGTTAAGTAGATTTCGGCGCCTCCCCGCATCCCCTAAATCGTGTGGATACGTAAATTCATGATTTAGGGGACGGAAGTGTTTTGGGTATTCAGGTAATGTACGAGCCTCAAAGTGTCAACCTTTGAAACGTAACAGTGCCTCCTTTTTCCATAAATAACTCGCTTTGTTCATAAGTTTAACAAATGATGATAAATAACAAGACGCCTAAGTTCGTGAGAAGTTTCGGCGCGAGACAGCCCTGGTTTGTCATTCGCAATGCCGTAGAAAACCCTTAGCGAAAAATAAAACCATAAAGGCAAAGAGCGGTGAAAATATAAATTTATCCAAGTATCCAAATATCCGGATTTCAATATTCACGCGGTATGCAACCGCGGAGAGTGAAATTCTTCCGCGATATTGAAATCCAATTCCCGGCATATATTCGGCGAAAAAAATTGATACTTCGTAACCTCGTCACGTCCCCATGGTGCTAACGCCCATTTGGTATAGTTAACGAAGGAAATATCCTACCATTTCTGTTATAGTCACTGGCTTAACCGACCCCAACCATTTACCCTATCTACTCATCGTTAGGGGTTCTTTTTAACAATTTTCGATCCATAAAATCACCCCTACTCGAATTCTGACAGAAGGTAAGCACCGGATGAAAAGAGCTTTTCTCCGAGACCGAAGGTTCTCTGATAATCACGAGAACTCGATACTGACAAGAAGGGATGATCCGAATTACACGTCCAGCCATTACCTGTGACAAAAATCGAAATGAAAATCGCATAAATAAAGAAAAAAGAAAACAGTCTTCTATTTCATGGATGAACGGATTTGGCGTTTCCTCTATAAAATTATTCCTGCAGGTATATCGGGAATTTTTACTAGTTAGGGTTCATCAGGGCGATAATTTTTAACCTGAAGACACCCGATGCCCAGGTCCTGGGATAGGTATGTATGTATGTACATACATTCGGATAATGCGATGGTTAACGATAGCTCCACAGATACGAGACCCAAGAGACGCGTAGGTTTCAGTTCGAAGAGCACAAATTAGTTTACTGCTAATTACACGGCGTTTGTGTATGTGCCTACGTGTGTACGTGTGTGCAGAGAGCGTGCCGTGACGTGGATAAAATATCGAGAGATTAAAGGTCGGGAAATGTAACGAGGTAAGGAGTAGGCGCGAGGAAATTTGTCAACATGTTTACCCCAGGATGAGGAAAATTCATATGTATAACATAACTAGATAAATAAAATTTTTGCTTGGTTCAATGAAGCGATAAATAATCCCAACTTTGACCTTAACTGACGCTAACTATACGGTTCACTGCGCGTCATCTTCTTAGGGGCGCGGTTATATATTCTCGGTGTATCTTTAGGTCTCGTTTGTGCCAGGAATAGAATTCTCTCTAACGTAGTATCCAACTTTAGAAAATCTAAGAAAATTTTCTCCGCCCTTATAACGACGTCGGTTGTGATATTATCGCAATTGGTCCCTTCGTGCGGCGAGTATATATTCACACATTGATGATCCTATTCATTGTATCATGGAAGAGCGAGGCCCTCGCAGTTCTTCAGTCGAAAGAATAGGTGGATCAGCGAGGGGGTAAAGAGGAAATAAAGTGAACCAGGGTCGGTCGGACTGCAGAAAGAAGAAAGAAATATTTTATACCTATATGGATTTCTTTCAACGCCTTGAGAGTCTTCCGAGAAAGAAGAGTGTCGCTAATGGCAAGATTCTAAGATGATAGTGATTCCGCGTGAATCCACTCCTCAAAGAAGAACTAGACACCAGAGCTTCGAATATACGTTTCCACAAACACCTAGAATAGATCATTCGAAGTTTAAAAAATGTATAATATTGAGTAGAAATACTTCGAGGGATTTTTTCTTTTTTTTTTTTAACCCATAATAGGCTCGCAGTGAACACATGACTGAGAGATGTATTTATTTCAACAAATATTTCGCTGAATATCCGCGTTTCCGGTGTACGTGAATATGTAAAAATTTCGAGTCAGCTCTCGGTTATGGAAATATTTTTAAGGAATCCTTCGAGCTGAAAGCAAAATATTTTTAAAGAAAACCAAATGAATATGTATATTAGGGTGGTCCTTAAAAATAAAATTTTTTGATCCGCCCCCTAAAAGGTTTCCTTTTCGTGTAAAAGCATGAGGGAAATTTGTTTTTGGTGAAAGAAAAAAAAAAAAAAAAAAAATGAGAAGAACACGTGCCGCAGACGATCGAAGTTTTTGTTTTCATGAATCTGCAGATTTTTCGAAATGTGTCAGAAGATACTCAGATTTGACAAAAAACCGGAGAAATGAAAATTCAATTTTTTCAATTTTGAAAATACTATGATTTGGTGGGTAGGGAGATTCTCGTGAAAATGAAAACAAGAAAGGTCCAAACTCGTGAAAAGCTGCAACTTTTTCCCACTTTTTAGACCGAAGTCAAAAGCCGTCTATCACTTTGCCACTGTGTACGAAAAATACAGACGTTGGTTCAATGCGGTGTGGATTTATCATCGGAAAGCGCGAAAAGAGCTTCGGAGAAAAGCATCGCCCCCGCGTTTCACAAGGTCCCGTATACAGGCAGAGAGAAAGAGGAAAAAATAAGACACAAGATCGTCCATCGAGGTATAAAGCTCAGATGTGAAAATGTCCCCAGGGTGTAAACTGCTATCGTATATTCACCCAAATCGACTGAGCTTTTCAGATTTTCATAAATTTTCTGTCGGATTTTATAGACTCGGTTAAATTTGTTGAGAGCAGAAAAAAAAAAAAAAAAAAACCTAGAAGATCAAAAAGTTGACTCTACATCGTAGCGCTGATTGAACGGTCATTTCTCTAACTTTCGAATACCGAAATTCCAGTTTTTTAACCAGAAATCTGTCCTGCGTGAAAGTCTTTTCGTAGCGGAAATTGAACATGCAATAGATTGCTTGCAGTACCGCAATGAACGAGTCTTGTCAGACGAACAGACACTTGGATATTTGAAACGACTCGAAACCAAGATACCAAAAATTTAGACATTCTGAATTGGACTCCGAGCATAAAAAACTGTGATTTTGTTGGAAAATTATTTACACTTTTCAAAATCAACTCAATACAGAATTTTTGGTAAAACTTATCCAAATCGTAACCAGGCATTCGCTAACTACAATTAAAGACTGAGACTTAAATCTCTTCGTGGGATTCCTCTGATTGAGTAAATTAATTACGAAACAAACGGAGTTGAGGATCAAAGAAACGTTCGATTTCGTATTATTCCGTTCACCATTTTCTCGCAATTAGCATTCCGTTTTTCTTTCTTTTTTTTTTTTTTTTTTTTCTCTAAGAGCTGTGAGACTTTAATATAATCTTTCTAATTACTAATGTGTCCTTTGATAAAATACTCGGAGTTATGCATGGAAAGAATTTTTTAAAGCGTTTAATTTCCAAAGGCTAATGACTGCCACTTTTTGGGACAAGACTTTAATTACTTGTCTTTGAAATTGTTTAATTAACATTTCGAAAAGTTTGGCTTTTAAGAAGTGCTCAATACCCCAAGCTCATTTTTTTTTCCATTTTTTTTTTTTTTTGTACTAATTTTAATCCCCAATTTCACAAGATTAATTACTCTCCATATTTTTATACGATCGCATCACAAAGGAGTTTATCTCGTTTCGTAATGTCAAATCTCTGTCATTTCCATAAATGAAGAAGAAATAGCAAAAAATTAACGCAAATTAATCTCTTTGATGGGATAAACGTGATAAAAAAATTTTTTTTTTTTTTTTCATATCTTTTTGTACACGGAAAAGAAAATTTAATTTTCATGTAAAATAAAGTAAAACGGGTAGGTACACGTAGAAAATATCTTAAGATATATTAATTTCGCGAGTGTCGTATACTCATTTGTCATCGGTACTTAATACTTATACTTTATTTCCAACCTGTTAAGCGAAGGTATCAGATTCGGTATAAAATAACTTGGAGAAAAAAAATAAAAAAATAAATATTACCTGGACGTAACGTTTTATCGTGTCTGAAATCGCTCCCCGTGTCGATATATGAAGCGAACTCGTGTCTGCCAGGATATACAATATTCATACGAAATGAAAATGTTACTTCCGCTCGCGTATGTCAATATACTTCCAGCGCCAATTTCCCTAATTCACTGTGATTTCACCGATGTATGTCAGAGGTGAGATTATCTTATGGGGATTAAAATGAACAGTGAAATTTGCTCGATGAAAAATCAGACAGTAATATAAAAAAAAAAAAAGAAGAAGAAGAAAAAGAAGATCATGCACTGTTCGAATTCTTGTAAATTGTATATCAAAATATTTGGAAAAATCGTGCAATTCAATATCAATGTGATCCTTACTCCTCGTCAAATCAATATCAGCTTCAAAGGACTCGTTCACTAATCAAGGATAGAAGCGAAAGCACCGAATCAGCGAGGGACACTTTAGGTACTGTTGAGTTTATACAAATGGTTGGGTCAAATAAAGCTCTAGATGTCTTGACCCCACGTGTCAAGGCGAGTAGATAAACCCTTGAATCTAACCACGATATTCTAAGGTTTGACAAGATTGGGTGTCGGCACTTTCTGGAAATTCGTTTCCCCCAAATCTGTTCACAAATGATTAAACAAATTTTAATCCCCTTTTTTTTTCCCAGTTTCGACTGCCTCCATCATCGTTACGAAAAGGCATTAACAGATGTACCTAATGTACCGTGGCTGAATAAACGGAGAAGAGTAGCGGCGGAATAAATTGCGGGAGAATCTGAAGGGTTGAAGGATGACCGACGTTGCGATAATCCATGCATGCTGACTATCATAGTTACTGAAACACTCGCGGATTTCGAACCGATAAAATGACCCGATTTCACTCATTTTCAGTTCATAAAAGTGGAATTTCCTGAGTACAGAAGAGACCATACATACAGGTGATTATATAATAGTGTGTTTAAATTACTGCGTATAACTTTAAGCGATAACGAAGCGTGGCGTCTGGTAACCTCGGGTTCAAATCTTTACTTTGGTCCTGAACTAAAAGACAAAGGTCAGGTCACCGGTGTACGCCCGCACTTTTATAGGCCTTGACCTGTACGAGTATCCCCGAGGTCTTCGTATACCTATGGGCTATGGGCATAGAAAATAAAACGAACGACTTTCGAGCTGTCAGTTATCGGACCCTGTTCATAAGTGGGGCGAAAGGACCGGCTTTAAAGAACAAGATCTTACGACTTTCCGAGCCTCCGGCAATGGCCGTAAGAAAATAGGGAGAAAGAAAAAAAAAGGGAAAAAATAGGGGAAACGAAAAACCTTGAAATATATCGCCGGAAAGTTACTTTCTTAGATTGCGAACTTCGCTACGGTATAAAACAACGCCAGTTCCATTCTTTCCGTGGCTAGTGACAATCGGCGATTACACCCTGCGATTCGCGAGATTTTTATCATCAGCTTCATCCGATTTTTCACTCTATCAGATAATCCGAAGTTTGACTTCGTCACGAGATTCAATCTACTTGTCTAATTCTTCAACAGGATGAAACGTTGAAAACTAAATTTTTTAAACTACATATCCAACCCTTAACTTACGTGATTATACGATCCCTCTATAGATCGGTGATCGCTGAAGTAGGCGAAGATGAGAGAAGAAAAATCATCCAATTTAAACCTGTTGGAAAATTAATTAGCAATTTTTATCTGTGCGGTTGTTAATCATCTCCCAGTCGTAGTTCTCCTCCCTTTTCGTCTCCGGTGCCAATTACTACTTCAAATATCAGCTGTATCATTAATTAAATAATGCCGGTTGGTTACACGCAATGAGATTTTCCCGCACTCACGCGATTTGAGTGAGGTAAAATCCGAGATAGGGTTAAATCAATTTTGCCTTGGAGCTCGAATACCCCGAAACTGAAGCTATTTATCTCTAACAGACCCAACCGTCGCAGCTAGACAAAAAAAAATCTCGAGGACTTGAAACCCGACTGACAACTTCTGCTTCGAAAAGGTCCGTATGGTCATTTTGAACGATAAAAAATTACATCCAGTCCTTCATCACCGACGCAGAGGGAGAGAGAGAGAGAGAGAGAGAGAGAGAGAGAGAGAGAAGAAAAAAAAAGAACAATGTGAAATTGAAATGCCCAACTATGAGAAAAAGCGGGTTCCAAAAATGGCGACTTTTAAATTATTCGCTTGGTCAAAACGGGGGTTATTAAAAAATTCTTTCGGAACGTCCTTTAAATTAAAAATAAAATACCGCAATTTACGTCTGCACACACGCCCCTAATGTCGTAAGTATTTTCCGTAAAGTGAGAAGCTTCTGTATTACACCCGGTTCTATATACTTTATTCCTTAACAAAGTCAGAGTCTATTTGCCCAAGAGGTTTTCGCATTCTTAAACTTTTCCCCTGGGTTAGTGGGTGGATGTACGTATACGTGCTCGGCGATTTAACTCCACCAGGTCCATTCCGCGGAAAAGCCACAGATATAGAGTATATATTTAGGAAATTAGATTCAATCGTAAAGGATAAGTATAGAGGGGTGAGCGTCATGTCAGGGAGAATCAATCCCCATCCGAAACCCTAAGCCGCTCACCCTTTCTCTCATACGTCAATTTGTTTGTAGTTCGATTTACAAAATCCAAAAAAAAATTTGATCTGCATAAATAAATTCGCGGAAAAATAAAGTGGATGAAAACTGTGAGCAGTGGTAAGCTCAGTCTTAGAATCCGGCACGTAAACGTCATCTCCGTGAATTTGGATCGACTAAGCCGTAAGACGAATATAAATTCGTAATATTCTATGGAAATGAACCAACGAAGAGAAACGCTTCCTCTGAATTACATCCGTAACTTTGATAACGTTATCGAGTAACGATTCGAACGGAATTTCAACATATTCGTAAATATTAGCTGCTCGTTTTTCACGCTTGACGTAACTCAGCGATTTAATGAACCGTTGGTAAAATTTTGCAGTAAATCAAATTTTCGTATTTATCGAATACACTCCTCGTCGTGGGGAAAAGAAATACCTGAATTTCAAAAAAAAATCGCGATCTCTTGTGCCTGAGAGACCCATTCCCTGATATCGATAACTCGAGATTGTCTCTCTATCGCCCTGCAGATACGCTGATCAAGCAAAAGTTTAACGATCAAAATTCCTCCGCTCAAAGTACCTACCTACCTGAATAGTATATACCTTTTACCTACCCAGGTACACCAGGTTCGAAGTTTTTGCACGCTCGATTCGCCTCGGACGATCTCTTCAAGGTACGTTCGACCGAGGCAAATCGCAGGATTGTAACAGATACGGGTAAGTCGTAAAAGTTTACCTCCTCTGTCCTAGATCCTGCAGAGAAACTTTGAAGCTATGTCAAATATCCCGAACAGCAAGTAACGTCAGCGGAAAGTTCTGAGCGCGGACGATATAACATCGGTTCAGATCGATTTCATAGTTCGACTTTTATCACCGAACGTTTATAGCAAAGGGAGAAAGTGTTCATTTGCATTAACCAATTGGTACCAAATTTTGTCACAATACTTAGACCAAAGCCATAGAACATTGGAAAAAAGGGCTTCAATTAATTGCCAAATGCCCTTCGCACGTATGCATGTAGATATATCGCGATCCATTTTCATATCGATTTTTCATTGATCGTGAATTTTTTTTTTTTGTTTTGTTCCATGCGGATTTACTCTTGCAATTTTTAACATCAAATTTCTATGACATTTTCGCCTCTGGATACCATGGCGAAAATTAGAACCTCGAGATCTCGGCGATATGCTCGGTACTATTTCTCGAACAAGCTGTATAAGCGAGGATTACGCGTTTAGTCATTGAATAAAACATGACGCAATGTAGTAACGCCCAGAATGGACCATTCACCCGTTGAATCCGTCGACCTGGGGGTTTATGGGCGGTAAAAATCTCTCCCCTGGTGGTAATTATATCCGTAGGAAAATTTTCGCGCCGTTCACCTTTTCCGATCAGCGAAATTCAAAAATGGAAGAATATTTCTGTATTTTTTTTATCATTATTATTCTCTTTTATCATTTTCAAGTAGCAGCTGAACATACCGAAGCCAATATATTCGCTCGGATTGACTCTTGCGCACTTCAGAATTCATGTAGGCTGAGATCGAGGTGTATTTTGAAAAGAGCTACTGCGTGATCCGTCAAGCTGGAGAAGCCTGTCTTTGAGGATGTTGAAATACTAAAATAAGGTAAAATGTATCAGTCCGCTTCCCACGAAAGACCGTTAATATAAATAAAGATAAATTTGTTTTAGCAAAGAAGATGAGACTTGTGATGAAGTTTTTATACACGCGACGTTTTTTTATCATCAATACATACCCAGCCTGTATATGAGATAAAAATTTCTAACAAGTTCTGCAGAGTTTTTACTGGAGGAAAATAATAATATTGAAGATATTGTAATATCTGGTGAATAAATTTTATTCCATAATTTTTGTAATTAATTCCAACAAAAAAATAAATAAAAACCAAACTTTTCACTCGATAATTAATTAATTAATTAATTAATCACATAATCAAGAGAAAAAAAAAAAAAGAAAAAAACCTACACATAACATTTCCCTAAAGAAGATATATTATTTCATATATCAAACATTCCGAGCATAAAGAAACGTGTATGTGTGGGTGTGGGACTAGATTAGGATCAGAATTCGCTAATTCATTTGTGGCTTGAAGTAATTAAATAGAAATAACCGGTTTCCTTCTATGCGTGTATCAATTTTTAATTGTTAATGAAAAATTATAGAATATTTACAGTACAGAGTCAGTGACATTATGATGTAGAATTATTATTTTTTTGCAAATGATTAATCACTAGATCGATTGGATTTTTCGACATCAATTAACGCAGGTATTCTAGTCCGAAAATTATCGTGCGTATAAAAAATGAAGATTAACATTTTTCCTTCCGAAATAATGATGAGCCGCAGCTCTTCGAATAATTTGGTATAAAAATATTAGAGTATGTTTGAAAAATTTGAAGAAAAATTTCAGCCATATTTGGAATTCATTGGGATAAAATCATAATCATAAAAAATCGTGAACCGAATCCGACGGTCAAGGGTCAGACCCACGTCGATTCGGTACAGAATGCCCCATATATGGACCTACTCTGTTCGTTTATTTAGTTTTTTAATACAACAATATTGAAAAAAAAAATTTTGTCTCTCCTCTGTCGACGGACATTAAAAAGCGAGAGTTTCCTCGCTCTGAATATTTCATCAAAATAATTCCCCCGAGAAAAAAAAGAGAGAGAGAAAGAGAGATAGAAGAGACATAAAAAGATACGAGTAAAAGAGAAAACTGGATATACCTGTAACATAATGTAGGTACAACAGTGATATCACAGTTTACTGACATACAGAGCCAAAGGGATGAGTTGCATATGGGGTATTCCACGTTAAACGGATCGGTTTTTTGGCCAGAGATAATCGAATTTGGGGCCAATGCAGATTCAGAATCCTTGTTACTACACGAGATGCCTCCAACTGTTACAGGGGATGAAAATTATTGGTGCGATATATATCGCCACCGAAAATTTACTTCGACATATTTTCAACCCCAAGTATCTCAGCTATGCATGAACGGAATCATAACTTCCCATGGTGCATTCTACGCGCATGAATTGAGCTCTCTTAAAATATGTGGCACTTGAATTTTTTTTATTTTTTTTTTTTAAGTTTCGAGCGAGTAAAACTTTGGGATTATGCCGTTCAGTTTTTTTCTACTTGAAGCGCCACACGAATCGCCTTGAAATTTTTACCGAAATTACTTCCATGAGGCACACAAAAATGGGATCAAATTTTCAGATTGCCCTTTTTCGATTACCTAAGGCCAAAGACCAGTCCGCTTCACGTGGAACACCCCATAGGTATGTATTACATCGCGAGTTTTTCGTACGTATTTTTGTGAGTTTTCGCTAACTTCATTTTGTAGAATAATATAAATTAGAAATATCGCGAGATATGTTATAAAAAAAACTTTGTTTAATGCACGTATAATATATATGGGGATATATATAACGGGGTTGGATTTATACATCGCGGTTACAGCGTTGTGAAAGAAGCAATTTGACTTTTTCGTTTGTATGAGCCAATTTTTAGACGCTAATTTTAAGATCGATATAAAAAGGAAAAGAAACGCTAAAAAGATATTATGGAGGAGAAAAATAAAAAAAATATAGGCTGCGTTTAAAGCCGCGACCGCGGTTATTTACGCGCGGATTCATTCCTACCTACCCAACCAACCAATGCAACAGACGTTATTTAAGATGGAGATAAAAAGAAGAAAAAAAAATATATATCTATATAACCAGGGAAAAATTCTAAAATTTTTCGTATATCTTACATTCATCGACCATCCCCATGTCTTGAATAAATAAAACTAGGATAACGTACGTATGTGCATAACGTTACAGGTTTATTTTTGTTACAAAATGAAGAAATAAAAAATAATCTAAGTCCACGCAATAAATTACGGCTAGATGGATGAATTATAAGAATAATTAACTTCGCGTGGATATTATACACCGACAGTTATCTAAATTTTAATTATTTATTCCTTAAACCTATTCCTAACTGTGCTTATATTATACCCCTAGTTCTTATCCTTGAATTGTATGTATAAATTATCGCCATTCACGCCCCGAAATTGAGGTAAGTAAAATTTATCAGAATTGACATAGGTACAGTAAAAGATATTTTGAATTAAAATTAAAACTGACTAGTGGCCGATTATTAAAGCCAGAGAAAATTTTCATCAATTTTTATATCATTCGACTTCCCAACGAACGCAGATTTTCCTTTTTCAGTTTTTAAAGGCTTGTGTATAAAAACGAATGACAGAGAAAATAATTAAATAATTAACTACATGATCATTCAGCTACGAAACTACGCATATAACGAAAAATAAATTGCCGTACGAAATTCATCAGAGAGAATTTTGATGCGCAATCTAATTAGACAAGAATATAAATCATACCTAGTAATTTTATTAGTACAAGACGAATGTTATGGCTATGATAACTCCGGAGCTAGGATAATGGTTATCGTCGGGTCTGGCTGAGGATTTTCTGCGCAGTAAATGGGAAGAGCGATGGTCCATCTATAACTAGACTATCTATCTAAGATCGGGAATAAATATGATCACATAAATACCCCTGTGATTTGTTTGACACGTCCAGCCCGGTATAAGCTTACGTAAATTATCACGATCTAAATACATTTCGTTTAATCAAAATCAAAAGTAGAAGTCCGGTTATTATTAAAGAAGCGTTATTCGTTAGGGGAATAAAATCAGCGAAACGCGCGTATGTTAGGGCGTCGAAATCAATCGTAGTTTATTTTAAAATCGCGATAAAAAAATAAATGGAAACCACAACACGGCGTGATTATACTGCAAATATAATTAAACTAATGACGAAAAAATTTTACGTTGAAAGGTTCACATTAGCGCGGAGGATGTCGACGTTGTTAAGACGGGTTTAAAGATCTGGAAACTCTGAAAATTTTTCGTCTTTGTAACAGTTCTTCGAATCATTAAGAAAACCAGTCCCAAAAGAAGGACGCAGTTCATCATTCGATAAGATAATTCGGGAAATACGAAGCCCCAAGAATTTAACAAATATTTAATGAACAGTTTTTAGCTGAGATATTAATACTTTGTTAAAAACAGATTTTTCCCTCCTCTAATAACGGCGGATTGCCCCGGTAAATATATATATTTTTTTTTTTCTTCAAATTCAATTCTGTACGAAATTTTCAAAAAACAAAAATCCCGCAGACCAGAAACATGATATCGAACAAGCTACGAAAATACCATGCCTGATATACCTATAAAGTAAAATTTTTTATGCATTTGATATGGTGAGGTGGGAGTAAGTCAGGTGTATTCATAGCGCAGGCGTCGGCGTCGGGACGGTTGGCGTCTCGACGGCCACCGCACCGCACCGTGAACATGATCGTGTCTCTCCAAGTCTTCATTCGAAGTCCGCACGCGAAACAGTGACCGCGTACGTAGGCGGTTGTTGCTGCAGCTTTTCCTCTAATCTGGAGGCAAAATATCATTTTAATTTTCTTTTTTTTTGTTGTTTTCGTTGAAAAAATTTACGTCTTTTCTATACGTCGGCGTAAAGTTTCAAAGTTTCTTCAAAGGGGTGCGCGTTGGTTTAGTGGTCAATAAAAAAAAAAGAAAAAAAGAAAAAATCTGAAAACAACGTGAAGACAACAAAGGAAGGAAGACATGTCCACTTCTCTTCCGAACAATGATCATCTACGTAACTTATAAAATGATAGAAAAAAAAACTTTCATTTCAATCGTCTCTCGTCTGGCTGTTCAAAGATAACTCGATCTTCTCTATCGGACGGTCATCCCTAAGTTATACTTATCTCTGTGGTGTAGCATGTGTGAAGAATCTCCTCGTCGGTATAATAAATTGATAAAATTTTTAAAATATAATCCTAATCATAATCAAAGATGAACGTGACAAACGAAACTGACCTCGGGGATTCCCCGGACGCATTAATGTACCAATGCGGTTCTGGTCTGGACAACTTCCATACGGTTTACATCCAGATTCATGGATACGCGAGTCTTTTGGTATGCTTGTTCGGTTCGGTGGCAAACACGCTTAACATAGCAGTACTTACACGCAGAGAAATGAATTCGCCAACAAATGCAATCCTCACGGGATTAGCGGTCGCAGATTTACTGGTAATGCTCGAGTACATTCCATACGCCAGCCACATGTATCTATTGGAAAGACCTAGGAGAGATCGTTTCACCTATGGCTGGACTTTGTTCGTTTTATTCCATTCAAATTTCGCCCAAGTTTGTCACACGATATCGATATGGTTGACCGTAACGCTCGCCATATGGCGTTACATCGCTGTTGCTCATCCCCAAAAGAACCGGGAATTATGCAGCATACAAAGAACCATAATAGCGATCGTTGGCGCCTATGTAATCTGTCCGATAATATGCATACCGCTTTATCTGACATTCAGTATCCAGCCTAGATCCGAGCTGATCGATATCGACGGAAGAACGTTTAATATGACATCAACGAACGGCACGATACCGGAAGGGGTCACCAACACGACATTGTACTTTGTAAACCTAAGCGAAACAGCGAAAATTCACAGTTTTTTAAACGATATGAACTTCTGGATATACAGTGTTGTGATAAAGATCATCCCGTGTGTCGCACTTACGATCCTAAGCCTCCAACTGATACTGGCTTTGGTCGAGGCTAAGAAAAGGCGGCAGAAACTGACGTCTGCAACGTTGGTTAAAACCGATGAGAAATCCAACGATGGTACCGGTCTAAAAAAAAGTCGAAAAAAACCGTCAAGGCTTATGGACAAAGAACGACAGACGGACAGGACTACAAGGATGCTTTTGGCCGTCTTGCTGTTATTTCTTCTCACCGAATTTCCTCAGGGAGTTCTCGGTCTTCTCAGTGTTATTCTTGGCGACGTATTCTTCCGCACTTGCTACGTAAAACTTGGTAACGCCATTTGCCTATATATATAATTGATATGGATACGAATGGATGATTTAATCCTGTCACTCGTCATTCACGGCGGACAGAGATTTGACTAAAATAAATTCAGGAGTGATAGGGGGAGAGGAGCTGCGGATATAATGACCGCGTGATAATGGATGTGATTATCCTTCACGGAGCGCGAGAACCGGACGCGTCATTTTTTCGCGAGATAATTTTTCTGTAACAGGATACCCAGAGTGGATATGATACCCGCGAAATGACGGAAGTAGTACCTTACGGTGATACCATTTGACACAAGAATCGATAGCGTGACATTATAAGGGACGTGGGCATATAACATCGGTTCAGAAATCGTGGCCGTTAGACTTTACGATATCCCAAAAATTTTTAAAGTCTTTTCGGGTTTTCTTTTTTCATGGGTAAAGGAAGAAACCGTTAAAACTTAACGTCCCATTTCACAAACAACGCGGGGGTGGAGGAGGCAGAAAAAAAGTAAACTATTCGAAATATATGACAATAACCATTAGGGTTGAAGATAACGTTTTATTATCTTCAGAATATCCCATATACGTATAAAATGGTCCAATATACAGAAATCGGGGGTGACGAAACGGACACGAATTCAACGAAATAATAATACATAAAAAATGAAAACGATAAGTAAAAAAATATCGCAGCATATATCGCTTCTCTCGATTTCGAACTTCTTATCGCTTAAAAGTTTGAGCAAATATCGTTTCAGCTTTAGCCGTAAACTAGGTACTGTAAGTTGGTTGAGTTGAATCACGGTGATAGGTCGAAAAAGGGGAAATTTGTTTTCCACTTGTTGTTAGAAAATTCCTACAAATATCTTCCAATAGCTCGAAATGCGATGAAGTATACAATCATTGGATAAAATATATGAATTCAGCTCCGCTAAATTTTCGAAAAATTATTCAAGCCGAAATTCGAGTCGATCTTGCGAGTAATTAAATCCATATACCGACAAGAGAATAATATTCAATCAACGAAAATCTGCCTCGGGCTTGCAGACCGGTCACAGTATTTCACACGAATTTACGAATCATGAAATTATTCATGAATTGAGTAAACTATGGGATCTCTTGTTGATAAAACCCAGCTACCATTGTCAGCAGTATGAATATCAAATTGTGTATATAACTAAGAGACGGGGGCTGGTTATCGATGGACAGGTTCGTTATCCCTTGGCCTTTGGTCATCTTGAATAGTCTAAAATCTATGTAAAATTTTTCTACGCTATAGTTTTATTGGTTTTTTTAATTTTGAGAATGCATATAGGTCCTCCGTAAAGGACCTATCATAAACTGTTCTAATTTCTGTTGATTTATTTTGCCACATAGGTGAAGTAATGGACATATTGGCGCTGATCAATTCAGCGATCAACTTTATACTTTACTGTGCAATGAGCCGTCAATTCCGGATGACATTTAACCAGCTTTTTGGAAGATGGAAATTGCTCGGAAGGTGGATGCCGATACCACAGCACGGAGATAACAATGGTAACACGGGTACAAATCACACCGTGACTCAAGTAACGCAAGTCTAGCACAGGCGTTTACGTAAAACAATTTGTTTCCCTTTGTAACTTATAACGGAGGAGAAAAAAGAAAAAAAAAAAAAAAACGGAAAAAATATATTTCTAGACGAAAATTAGATGGAGCGACAAAATTAGCCTGAAATAAAAATTTCATTTTTCTTCTTAGCCCGGGGGGAGGGGGATAATGTGGCTGTTAATTATCATGTTATCCCTATATATCAATTGTCCATACAAAGACGCATCGGCTATAAAAAAAAAAAAATCTCGAATTTATGATCGTCAAACGAAATACGAAATACTGAAAATAAAACGTAATGTATAAAAATAGTTGTGACACGTATATATATAGGAACCAGGTTACCACTTATTTTACCCTAAGCTACGGCTCTGTCCTGTATTTATTTTAATATAATCGTGAGCCAAGAGTTTACGAAATATGTGTATACGCACGATACTCGAATCTCACAGGATGGATAATATAATCTACTCCATGTTTAAAAAAAGAAAAAAGAAAAAAAATTAATCATAATTCTGAAATGAAAATCTTTTGCTTACCATCAATGATCGAGTGATCTTGACTCGGTATAAAATTCACGAATTCAGGTAAAAATTGACACACTATAGGGAGGAGACGGATTGTTCAATTATTCATTACCCTCTCCGGATCAGGAGAGTATATGCAAACATGTACCCGAATGTCGTTTAAAAAAACTCGAATTTATATTATCTACTAAAATGTATATAAAAAAGAAAGAAAAAAAAATAAGAATAAGAATAATGTGAAAACCGTTTGCATCCAGCGTGAAAAAAGCTGAACTGTATGATCCCACTTTGAGACATGTTACACGACATTCTGACGTGATGTTTTCATAACATCGTCGTGTTAACGATATGGAAAATAAAAATAAAGAGAAAATTTTTTAAAGTACGTTTAAGTTCCTGTGGCATCATCAAGCCAAAGTATTCTCGTGCGATTAGCAAGAGTGTGCTATAGCACGGGTTAATGGAAGTAGAAGGAACTGACATTCTGTCTTGGGGAGCTAAAAGCACAAGATGAGTGTGGACAGGTGTGGATGTCGCGTTCATATGTATATATAAATATATACACGCGGTAAACCTGCGAAGTATTATCGTCTATACATATGGTGTCTAAGTATGCATGTAAGATATGTTTATGGTGTACATGTTACAGACAAGAGTTACGGCGAAGACATAATGTGTTTCCTCTTTTCTTCCTTTGCCACAAGCCTATTTTATAGCCAAACTATAAAATAAACAGATCCTTGGTCCGTTCACTAGATGAACTAACCGGATGTGATGTATATTACCACATGTTATAATCTATGGAGTTTATGCGTATTACGAAAGGTCATAGTTTATCTAATATATCTCATATATTTCTTAAAAAAAAAATTTTTTTTTAAATTCATTCGTTTCAGAGCTTGAAAATTCAAAATCTTCTGTTTCAAAAATGAATTGATCCATATCCTTTCAAGGTTTACTTCATCGTTCGTGATATCTACAATTAAGGAACAGTGAATTTCTGGAAATAAAAAACTCCGGTTTTAATATCGTTCAAAATATCGATGTACACATACGCATATAGGTGTAGGAAAAAATACAACGAATAATTAAGTGTGTACTATCTTTCCTCGTAATTTCATCCACGTACTACCTAGTCTTGGCTAAAAGACCTTGCGAAATTAAGAACCATGATACAGATGTAATACACGCAAATTATGTGTAGTACATGCACATATACATGCGGTATCGTAAATCACAATCGACACAGGTAACTAAACGACGGAAACAGGGGTACGATATCTGTGCAGTATTAATGTGTAGGTAGCTGCTAATCTGTTGATCTGTTAATCTGGTAATACCGTATTAACAAGATTCTCGTTGTCTGCAGAAATGTTTGTAGTTATAGATACAGTATACATATACATGTATATAGATCTATGTAAATGTATGTATGTACATACATATATACACGCGGAGAAGTAAAGTTTGTAGTAATCGTACGGCTTACTTCGGGATAAACATGGGATATCTAGAATTTACGTCATGTTAGACCCAGTCCTAAAGTATTGTTCCTATATCTAGTATGACCCCGTTCTATATTATACTCCGCGAAGCGCGATATGCCAGCCCGCATTACATCGTGCCGCGGCCGCGGTGTTGAATTTGCAATTTTTCTTTCAGAATTTAGTCAAGTATAGGAGTATATATGGGTGGTTCTATACAGAGCGAAAATTTATACGAATAGGCACCTATTTTTTTTTTTTTTACAACATATACCGTATGCATGTATGCGTACGAAAACCTTTAGAAAATGTTTACGCCCACGTCGACACTTTGGTTCGACATTAGAAGTTGATAATAAATTAAATTTTTGTTTAAATTTTTATCGCGATTGTAATTTACGGTCATTTGAATCATGCGGGCGAATTGGAGTATACATGGTTACGTATAGTCAGGCATATATAGTATAGCTGCTACATAGAATCTGGAATATATACATAAATGTTTCGAAATATTGACAAAGCAAAAAATTTTTATTCGCTTACTTCGCTTTCGCGAGTTTTTTTTTTTTTTTTTTTCAAATTGTTTTTGAAAAATCTCATATATTCTTTGTTATATTGTATAAACCCACTATACTATACGAAAATATAATCTCGTTATAGTACATCAAGGCGTGGGATAAAGTATATAAAAGATTTTGAGAACCCTGTCAGATTGTGAAAAATTTCATACTGCAATTTTCACGGTCTTATATATATCATCAGACCGCGAAAAGTATCGCCAATAGTTATAAACGATGAACAGAAAAAAAATAGATAATGCTATATAAGACGAATTGTCGAAGCTGTGGGAAACTGACATCGTCTAGTTTTAACGATCAAAACGCCAATATTCCTTCGGCTATAACTACAGAAGTTGATTAAAAAATTAATGACCCTATATACTCGATTACGGGTCAAATTTTACCTGCAGTTTTACCGCAGTTTTACACTGGTGCATTGATTTAAAAATTCGACAAAATTGAAGAGAAGAATATAAGGAAGCATATAAATATTAGAAAATGAAAGATTAATTTATAACGACAATATTACGTCGAGTGTTTTGGCGATTCAAATTTTTTTTCGAAATTTACGATCGGTGAAGTTTTCCGATTAGTTTTTTCAAATAAATCAGAAAAAAATTGAGATCTATAATGACGCTCAACCGGATGCAGGAATCGCGTCATCGTTCGCGGGGTCAGATACGTGGATTTTATTAATCGATTAAAAATTTTTTTTAAATTGTTCATATCAGATAGAATTTCGTAGCAGCCAATTGGTTCGAATCTAAATCCAACATGTCTGGCGGGATCGTTAATAAATAAATTAATAGAAGTGTAGAATAATAAGACAATACAAGATATTCGTGGTTTTTAATTTTTTTATTTTTTATTTCGAAAAGTTTCAGCTTCGTTATAGCTCGATACACCTTATTTTCTAATCCATTATAAATCGGGGTGCTTGAATCGTTAAAGGTTACTAAAAAAATATACGTAATCCGTTTCAGATGTTAAAAATCTATTTTAGAAATATTTTATAAACGAAAGCTTAGAAAAACTCGAAATACTCTGACTCGCCAGATCTAGCTCGGAGTTATTCGAAGTTGTTTCTTTCTCTATCTTCTTTTTTTTTTTTTTTTTCTTTTTCGTTCTTTTTTTTCTCTCCCGCTATCGCACCCCAGCTATATTTCTCGTTTGAAGTCTGGCAACGTGACAGTTCTGTAAATTTTCATATTTTCTAAAACGATTTTCGTTCGAACGTTTAATTTAATATCTTTTTAAAAATGATATGCATAATACACCTAATATCCTAAACGTTTATCCACGGTCAATATTAACACCGTCAACATCTGTGGCAAGGAACTCTACTCTATCAAATGATCTCTAACTACTTCAGCTAAATTGTCTGTACCCATATAGCCACGTCCATTCTTCTTACTAAATTGCGTAGTGTTGAGGGTAACAGAGCTTTTGAATTTACTTGACTAAAGCCAACATGCAGACGTGAATTGCGATAATATATCCATTTCTAAACAAGCATATATACTATAAACTATTTCAAATAATTGATGAAACCTAATCGTCTAACTATATACTATAAGCTATATTAAAGCTCGATCATTTATTCATATAATAATAATATGTTAAATTGAATAATTACGCTGCAGTTAATCAAATTTTAATTTTTAATTATACGAACAGCGTATATTTAGCAGTGAAATTTATTTCCTAAATAAAACGTGAATATATCAAAGATTACGAAATTCAATCAAACGACGTGTAACTTTGAAAGTAGAAAAAAAAAAAAACGCACAGAATTATGTATTCAAATTCGAATTAGTAATTTGTTCTTACGCTTTGACGCAGGAGCTACACGGTGTCCATGAGTCAATTTTTATATATGAATGAATAAGTGTGTATAGTATATAGAATGTATACCTATATACTATTATATACCAAGGAAGAAGCTACGCTGCATATAAATTTTGAAAAAATAAGATAATAATCGAGTAAATAATATATATGTAATAAAATATATTAAGATATAATGTACTACGTATCATATCAATTATCATCGTTATGATGATATTATTTATATTTTCTAATTTCTAATTTCTAATCGATAACTATTTGTAAATAATTTATGTAAATACACTTATATGTACTATATACTATATATAAATATATAAATCTAATAAACACGTAATTGTTGTTACATGCTGGGAGGCTTGAGAGAAAAAAAAAAAAAATCATATTTCTTATTTTCATATCAACGTGTATGTACAGAGAATTTTAGGAGTTAATATACGTATATCTAAGTATAGAAACTGGAAGTTAATATTTAGAATATACGAATATATAAATATATATATAATATACATATATAACACGATATAACAGTCCAGATGTAATGTTGTATACATAATATTGTAACCAACGTTCATATAATTATTATCTTCGTCAGTGATCTATAACGTATGTATGTTACATCGTTATGAGTGTAAAAATAATAAATTTTTAACGTTCGTGTCCAATATTATATAATTATAAAAAAAAAAAAAAAAAAAACTATAATAAGTTTGTGTTATTGATAGTATTCGAACTATAACGCTTTAGGTATAGCTACTAATAAGCAAAATAAAACCAAAGAAAAACGGTATAAAAAAAAAAGAAATAAATAAAATAAAGTATAACAGGGAAAGAAAAAGAAAGAAAGCGATAAAACTACTATTTAGGGTAAGTATGCGAGCGGAAAATTGAACGAGTGACAAATTAAGTGTGCGACTGTGTCTCTGATCCTGGTTTGAGTTTAATGAAAAATATTAATCGAACTATTGAAGTGAATGACTACTTTTCAAATTTCGATGAGAAATTGTAAAGGCGGATAGAGTGGCGTCGTCCCTAGAGCCCCGGACCTTCGCCCCTCACCGCCTTTCATTTTCATTCACCAATTAACATTATTTAGCAGAAATTTCAATTTATTTACAGTTGATAACGTAACGGATTCATTTAATTAGTTTACTTATGGGAATCGAACAAATTTCGAAAAAGTTTGAACGAATAAATCGGTATAATATACATATTATTATAAATATAAATATAAATATAAATATAAATATAAATATAAATATAAATATAAATATAAATATAAATATGAATATAGGCGATAAGAACAGTGATGGAAATGTATAAAAAGGGTGTAATAAATCATTTGAATATTCTCAGATATCATATACTTTTTATTCCTCGATCCCCTCAGGTTGGATTTTCATTTTCTATTATTTCTACGATAGGGTGAAGAGCATTAGGTCGAATAAAAAGGGTTCAGCGCCTCTTTGGATGACAAAAACTATGCGTAGGTATATAATATCAAAGGAGGAATTTTTAGTACCTCAAGCTTATAAGCTCTTAAATATTCGAGTAAACATCTCAATCAACAGTTTTCATATAAATTGTTTAACATGGGTAGGTGCTACGTGTATAGTTATACACATCCCGAAGTATCTGGGAGCTTCACACTGACAAATGATGTTCTACGGTCATGTCTTACATGAGAAATGTATTCGGGTACGAATCTATAGAATTTATTCATTAAATAATATTCAATGTTTAATAACGTTTACATAATATCATCTATTCAAGATATAATTACATCACATCAAAGTCTACATACATCCTCTTCGAATACCAACGTTTAAAACCTTAAACCCATCCGGGATAAGAACAAGTGCAGTGAACAATTCAAATTCCAAGTATTTATAGCTATACGAAAACTGTTTGGGTTCAACTGCAATGAAAGTAAACGATTTGTTTCGCAAAAGCCTCTTTCAAAGGATGAGTTAGCCGGGTATTGAGCTGAGGTAAATTGTTAGGGCTCCTACTGTGCCAGGAGCTTTTCATCCTGGTCCATTAAGAAGAGATCTAGCTAAGGTTGACGTAGCAAAAATGGGTGTGAAAAAAAAAAAAGAAAAAAAAAAAAAAATCGTTCATAATATGTAATTCTAAATTAATTTCGTCTGATTTAAAAATTATTGTACATTTCAGAATATCGATATCGCTGATGTCGCATGTGCTGCGAAAACTCATAAGACCACACGCTGCTCGATGGCTTATATCATATCAAAAAAAAATTAAAATTATTCGGCATCAAAAGCGATTTGTCAATGTCACCAAAAAGCAACGCGTAAGCACAAAAAAAAAAAATTTCGTCTTTTTGGCGGCGAAATCTTTTTCATGCAATATAACATCTTTTGGGCATATACGCAGAATTTTTTTTTTTTTTTTTTTTTTTTTTTTTTTTTTTTGGCGATATTGATACTTGTTGCCTACCATATTACGTAAAAATATGAAAAATAAATGTATACACGCGGATATAGTACACTCAGTATTTGTTACCTCTACTGTAATCTATAGAACTTTGAGAAAGCAATCCCATTCTAGATTCTAGTGGTAAAAGCGTGAGCGGTAAGACTGTGATACTTTGGTTCTGGTCTGACCCTCTCGTGAGCACTCCACTTGGACTAGTTCGACTGCTTAGTGGTTGAACTACGTGGACTAGTTCGACCCTAGGAAGCGGTCTGCAATCTCGTCTAGAAACGACTTGTAGAATAGTAATTGGATCAAGTCGTTTCCAATTACGAAATAGGAGAAAAAAAATAAAATAAAACTTTGTAACTCATTGGCGCAGAAGATTCGCTGCGGTTATTTTTCGTTCTTAATTCAATCTTCCCAATCTTTGTCAGTCATGAGATTGGTTAAAGTTTAATAGAGTAGCTGTTATTATTCAGCAACCATTGTTTAATTAATCTTTATCGAGTTATTATAACAGCCTTGTAATAACTATGACGCGTAACTTCTATAGGTATAACGTGTATAATTAGGCCTGTTCTTTGAACTGCGAAATTTTCACTCTTCGATATAAACATGCCTGAAAACACAAGCTCGAATGTTATAGTAGACGTTGTTTTATTAAAATAATTATTCAGGCGAATTTAATAAGCCTAATTAATGTTAGCCTTCAAAACCCAGTGGAAATTATACGTAGGTACCTACCCAAAATTGAGGAAAATTATCATATCTATATAGTGCGAATTAACAAACGATCGATTCTGAATACACAGATATGCGAACCTGTTGATCAAATTCTGCGAAGACCCTCCATGTCAACGAATTAAGCCTTTGCCGGAAGTCTTGGTAAGGCTGTTTGGTAATTTGGCAGTATTTGTATTTATGATCGGTACAGTAATAGCCTAATACAGCAAGGACACAGCACAGCCGGTGTGTATGTGTAACACATTCATATTTGCGAATTGCGAGGGTTGATATCCATTCGTAATATCAAATTAGATGAAAAGGTACGAAATACCGGAGCCATGCGGAATGAGGTAGCTTCTTATAACAATATGTACGCAGTGTGCTAGATTGTAATCCTCCGAAGCGAACATATCTTCAATGGTTCAAAATTAATGGAAATTAGCTCTGAATACCATTACAGCTTCACCCAGAAATCTGTTTTGCTCATTCTACAATAGATTTTCTGTAAACGATCACCGGACTAAAATCTGAAACCTTGTACACGTGAATGTCTGATAAATTTGATAGTGAATGAAAGTGTGACAAATGTTTGCAGAGCAAAGAGCTTCATTATTTTTCCTCAAGTCAAATTTAGGATCAAAACTTCCTTCCGCATTTTCGCACGCCTATTTCTTTATAGCCAGGTCGTGTTCAGCTGAGAGTTTGTATTTGTTTTTTGAAAAAGCCATTGTTCTTCATAACTCTCGTACATTCATTAACGTTGGAGGCTGTTTGCTAAGAATTAATAATTAAACACCGAACTGCGAAGTTTTGTGTGAATCGAACCAATCGCTCAACTTGAGATTCTGGCCAATTTCATTAGTGCTTGATCGCCATAAAGCGAAATATGCGGGTCACGAAAATTTTTATAAAGCACTAAACTATGTGAGGAACAATTGTGATAAGAATCAAACGTATATCTCAGTACGCGATCTCAGCTTATGTCAGACATTTTTATTCTTTTTATGAATATATCCCGCATATAATATCCCCGATATTGCGTGATATATTACACAATTTTTTATGTTCAAAAATTGATAAAACCAGCCCCGCAGTTACTCCATAGTACGCCAGCAGCTGAATTTTATAAATTGAATTTTCCCTTTCGCTTCAGTAAAGATCTCTCACCGTCACATCATTTCAAATTCATTCAAAAATTGTAAGTCGAAATATTAATTTCAGATCATACGACAATACGGTATAAAGGGGACCCTGGGAAAAAAAATCTGAAAATACTATGTAGCAATGAATATGAAATGACATATCACTCGATATAAGTGAAATATGGATTATGCTTTTTCGTAAAAAGACATTTTTTTATCGAAAACTGAATTGAGAAATGTGAGATCTGCAGGGAATATACCGAAGAGGGTCTGCGAGTCAGCAAAAGTGGTGTGATTGGAACCGTGAACGAATGAGGGCTACGAAATTGACGAAAGGTTGACAGGTGGGGAAAATCCGAAGGGATGTGACTCCAACATACAGGAAAATTTTTCGAAAATATATGACCACATATTTTTGGGATAGTCTCAATAAATTCTGGTAAAATACTAAACGAGATGGTATACAGAAAATTATATCCTGTAGCCGAGAAGGGAATTGAAAGATGTAATTGGTTTGAAGTGAATAGCGAACATCTATAGAGTCCTGGTGTGATAGAATTTGCCGAGATTCTAGGGTCGCGAACATCGGTGTGAGTCCAAAACTGTCCAAACTGATTCAGTATAGTAAAGCTAGTTTAATTTCCCACAAACTCGCCAATGCCTATAAACTTGTAACATAGTTATCGTATCATCGGAACACCGACGGGGTCGGCAGGCGCCTAAACCCCAGGATTAACTGGCTAGAGCGAGTCCCGATTTTCGGCCCTTCCATTCCTCATAATTTTTAAGTCTAGGAGTAAACGGTGAAATGAAATTTTTCGGAGTGATTTTACAATGTACTTTAGCGGTTGAAATTTATAGCAGAAAAAAAAACCGAGCCCATAGAACGCTCGTGATCATATTGTGATGAGAAATCTATTTACAGCAGATGTATTCATTAATCAGTTCTTTTTTAATTTCGAATTCTTATTATTGAGTACCTGGTGTGAATGAACATATTGAATATATACATATGATTATATAGAGCTCGCTGAACTAATATACTTACGTTGTGTATATATTACGATATTCTAAACATCCTAAGAAATTATAATTAATCATTCGACAGCAGTAAGTACTAGGTTCAGCTATACAGAGGGTTTATAATAATTCCCACCCACTTACTCGCAGCGAAAGTAGTTTATTAACACCATAAGGTCGTAAGAGAGATTATATACGACCTTCTGGCATTGTTGAAGCCAGTATGAAACGAACGATTGTCGGAATCACAATAACTGAAAAGTGGTGGAAAAGGGAAAGTAGGAAATATCATAGTTATTGATTATCGGTATATCTAATGATTTATTGCTGCAGCAATGATATGATATCATTTTTGTTTTTCTACTATTTTGTATCCAGCGCAACTAGTTTACGGAATATTTTGGTTAAGATGCCTGACGCTCTCTCGACCTTCCATACCTGTTAGAGTCATATTTCGTTAGCGTAACCCCAATACGCACTCTCTGGCGCCACAGAGACCACTGAACCTGCGACAGGTGCCCATACGCAAGGTCGAGTACTCGGCCTTGCCCGGCTGTCACGTTCACGGAGTGACAAATCGTATTGCCATCTCGCGGTAAGATTGACGAACTACTTTTGCCGCCAAAGTAGATACGCCTTGTCTTATGCAACTCCCATGCCATCCTCGTGATTCCAACAAGAGATCGCGAACAATAAGGCGCGCTGAGTTTCGCGGCAAACGTGGTGTATTTATTCTCTTGTTAACGATACAATAAATGTGAACTAATGAGTGGTATCTATGATTTGATGTTTTTTACCACTCTACAATCTTCCTGCTTTTTTCAGCCTCGGTGGGTTTCAAGATACTCGAGTGCTCGCCGTGATAGATACAATTACATACCAGCTTTTCCGTTTGCAGATCTTTCACCGCGCTGACTGAAACCAAAATAACAGAACCTTCATGAATTTGCAGTATTGGATAATTACGAACGCCGCGAAACTGTTGAAAAATAGAACATCTAGTTATAGCCGAGAAAAGATTCTCCTGGTCTTATTTTTTGAGTAATTTGCTGAATGATAGCTATACCGTAACACTACTAGGTGATTCCTCGCTTACATCACAGTGATGTGGGTAGTGGACTGTCAGAGCCACAGAGTTGTATATATATATATATATAATCATATATATCACCTATACATATATCATATGATATATAGTATATACAATAGATATACAACTCTGTGCTCTGACGGACTACCCGAATCACTGCGATGTAGGCGAGGAATCACCCGGTATTCCAATTGCAATAAACGAAGCAGTCTGTGTAAGATTAGTTATATTCGCTAGTAGGTATATTATTGTAGTATAAATTTGGTTTATATTATCTCGACTTATATGCAATACATAATTTCAACAATAAGTAATATTGTATCGATACTGCAGCAATAAATGCAGATATACTAATAATCAATTGCTTCGTTATTTTCCACTTTCCCCTCCCTTCTACTCTTTATTTTTAATCAGCGATAGGTAAAGCAGCGTAGTTGGATGCACAGAAGGAGGCAGAAATTAGAATTTATGCATTTTCTTTGCGTACTCTTTTCATTTCATTTTTACTATTTACAAATTTGCAGTGACCTCCTCAGGTCAGATAGTCTCCTGATACCAGGAGCATTTTTCGACTTAAAATTCTTCTAACTCTTAAAAATGCTAGTATAGATAAGCTAATAGCGACGTGCATGAAGCAGCGTATGCATGCCTATATCGATGCATTACTCTTTTCCCCCCACCAAAAATTTTAGAACACCTCCTTGGGTCAGATGTTCTCCTGATACCAGGAGCAATTTTTGACTTAAAATTACTCTATGATAGTATAGATAAGCTATATAGCGACTGCATGAAGCAGCGACTGCATGAAGAGACTATTTTCGGAGTGATATTTCCGGCAGTTGAGACTTTTTTCGGAGCGATATTTCTGGCAGTTGAGACTTTTTTCGAGGGTCGTATGTCTGGCAGTTGACACTTCAAAATTAACTCCTAAAAATGAGGTGTCAACTGCCAGACGTACGACCCTCGAAAAAAGTCTCAACTGCCAGATATATCGCTCCGAAAAAAGTCTCAACTGCCGGAAATATCACTCCATTTTCTTAAAAATGATAGTATAGGTAAGCTATATAGCGACTGCATGAAGCAGCGTATGCATGCCGATGTCGATAGGCGACCAAAAATTTTAGAACACCTCCTTGGGTCAGATGTTCTCCTGATACCAGGAGCATTTTTCGACTTAAAATTATTCTAACTCTTAAGAATGCTAGGATAGATAAGCTATATAGCGACGTGCATGAAGCAGCGTATGCATGCATGTATCGATAGGCACTCCAAAAATTTCAGAACACCTCCTCGGGTCAGATGTTCTCCTGATACCAGGAGCATTTTTCGACTTAAAATTATTCTAACTCTTAAGAATGCTAGGATAGATAAGCTATATAGCGACGTGCATGAAGCAGCGTATGCATGCATGTGTCGATAGGCACTCCAAAAATTTCAGAACACCTCCTCGGGTCAGATGTTCTCCTGATACCAGGAGCATTTTTCGACTTAAAATTATTCTAACTCTTAAGAATGCTAGGATAGATAAGCTATATAGCGACGTGCATGAAGCAGCGTATGCATGCATGTGTCGATAGGCACTCCAAAAATTTCAGAACACCTCCTCGGGTCAGATGTTCTCCTGATACCAGGAGCATTTTTCGACTTAAAATTATTCTAACTCTTAAGAATGCTAGGATAGATAAGCTATATAGCGACGTGCATGAAGCAGCGTATGCATGCATGTGTCGATAGGCACTCCAAACATTTCAGAACACCTCCTCGGGTCAGATGTTCTCCTGATACCAGGAGCATTTTTCGACTTAAAATTATTCTAACTCTTAAAAATGCTAGGATAGATAAGCTATATAGCGACGTGTATGAAGCAGCGTATGCATGCATGTGTCGATAGGCACTCCAAAAATTTCAGAACACCTCCTCGGGTCAGATGTTCTCCTGATACCAGGAGCATTTTTCGACTTAAAATTATTCTAACTCTTAAAAATGCTAGGATAGATAAGCTATATAGCGACGTGCATGAAGCAGCGTATGCATGCCAGTATCGATAGACTACTCTTTTCCCTTTACCAAAAATTTAAGAACACCTCCTTGGGTCAGATGTTCTCCGGATACCAGGAGCATTTTTCGACTCAAAAGTTTTTCAAACTGTCAAAATAGTTAGTAAACAATCGCGCGAACCGACAAGACCGAAAAAATTGTCTTTTCATTGCAATTTCGACATTCTGGGTATCAATTAATCGGAAAAATTTAGAGGGTGTCAACTCGCGCGATTCAAGGAAGATCAATTTCTAAGGCGATCCAGATTTCTATCAGGAGAACATCCGAGGTGTGCTGAAATTTTTGACGAGAAAAAGCAACAGCTTATACGAGCAAGTTGTGATAGCTATAGCGAATGATTTATGGCATACGTGAATAAAGATTCGCAGGGAAGAGAAGTAGAAATAACGAAGCAAATGATTATTGGTACATCTAATATTTTATTTCCACAACATTGATACAATATTTCTCAGTCTTCATTGTAAAAGTTATGTACAATTTGCCAGCATTTCTTAAAAATAAATAAACATATGCACATTGCAATTGATCGAGTCTCTTTATTCCATTCCTGGAATAAAAGTTCGCGAATTCGGAGTATTATTAACAAGTACTCGTTAACGTAATCTCCATGCGTACCCATTGACGCCACGAGGGCCACTGACCCCACCGACAGGTGCTCTCACGTAAGCCAATGCCGTTACGTACCCAACGGGGTGCCAAATGGTATCGCCATCTCGCAGTGGAATTGACGAACTACATAACCCGCGAATATTGGTGCGCCTCAACATGTGCAACCCCCGTGTCACTCGTGTGATGAATGTTGTATAATAAACGGCGAAAGCACTTTATACCCCGTAAAAATTCAACCCGCGTTTTTTCCTCAGATTATCAGATAAAGATGATAAGAAAATTATATATCTAGCTAACTTATCTGTTGCATCAGTAGCTATGTAACAATTAAGGAAATTCAAAGAGGAAATAAAGAGAAGGAACTCCTTTATAAAATAGAATTTTATTCAAAGGAAACAAGGTGCTCAAGTTCAAGTTTCCTCTGAGAGATACAGCGGCGATATGTCAATAGAATTATTTATGCTGAATGAATAAAATATATGAAATAATTTAAACCATAATGAAAATGTTTGTTACATATTTTGAATAATAATAATCACAGTTTCTTATTTAATTAAGCCGCAGTTTCTCTCTAAATACCGTATTACGTATCACATCAAATTTAAAATGCATAAAGGTAAATAATTATAAAGCGAAAACTTATTTTCATCGGCATTGTGAAAATAAACCATAGATTTGTTCGAACGAAATTACTGATATCAGTGAAAATTAAAAATAATTAATAATAAAAAATACTATGTGTGAACGATAGTTTCCTGGAAACTAGAACTTGAAATAAAAATACTTCATTTTTATTTCCGATGTAGTAAAAAGAAAATAAAATTTCTTCAATTTTGTCAATAGGTAGGTTATCATTGCTTAAATCTATTATAGGTAATAAACGGAGTTTCTTCATTATTTCATTCTCGTTTCATAACTTCTTTGTTCTCTTATCACACAATAACGTTGCTTTCACGAAGTTAATATCCAAACGGTAAACCACGACCTGGAAATTAACGATATCAAGTATTGAAACAAAGTACTACCAAAAGCAGAACAAGATTCGTGAGTTTAAAAACATATTCCATGCAATTCAGAATACAGAATTGATCATTTACGTTTCTATAATCATAATCAATCAACTCAACTAAAATACATATAACTTTCAAGACAAAAGCTCTCAATTCTAAAGAAAATTCAAACAAAATGAAGAAACTCACCACGTCCTATAGGTGGAAAGTCGTTATCAAAGTTTCTCCATACTCCAGCCCCTCTGCCACCTAAGAGAAATTGAAATTGATTGAGTAATTTAGGCTGCATTTTTCTCATTAATAAAAGAGAGAGTATGAAATTTGAATGAACTGTAATGCATGAGTAAGTGAATACTTACCAATTGCTGGGAAGTTCATTTCGTCCATATTCGGTACTTTTTCTGTTTCCGCTGCTATCATAGCGTGGCCTGTGTAAATATCATTTATTAACGATAAATTGAGCGTAGAAATTTTTGGAGACGAATGATTTGCGCCAATCGGTTTAAGGCTTGAGGCAAATCTTTCGATTTTGTAATTTAGATAAAATACTTGAGGTACTTCTTGAGTAAGGGCATGCAGCATTCACTTTTGACTTTCTCACTGACAGGGATAAGCATCACAATTATTCAGGGATTATAAAGTGTTAAATATTTACAAAACTATTCACATTAATTCTATCACAAATTAACTGACTGTCTTACTTTTGGTTTTCGGCAATCTGAGATTCCTTTCTACAGTTTTTCGCTGAAAAAAGAAACGCAATGAATTTATAAAAAGCAGAACGGATAATTAGGTACGTGAATTGTAATCTCTTATTCGATCTCTAAGCTATTGCCAATCGCTGTTGGCATAAAAAAAACAAAAGTTCAAACTTAATTACAATATTCTTGTTTATTCTACTCACAGTGAAATCAGAATAAGATAATCCACTACTAGTTGTTGACTTGGGAGCGGTTTTCACTTCTGGTATATTAGAATTACGCAATTTGCTATGATCTATAATTTGTAAAGGCTGCGAATTTTTTCGCCGTTCTTGTTCCTCTCTATAAGTTCGTTCGGAAGTCCTCATTCTATATTCTTCTGTTACCTGAAAAGCGTATTTACTTGAATTAGCAAGAAATTTCACCTGCGTACCTAAACGTTTAGAATAAAAATTCATTTTATTATCTCATAATCTACCTGATAATCAAATTTGTTTAGACTACAATGCTCGTTTACTTACTCCAGACATAGATGCCGGACCACGGACACTTTCACTCCGACTATAGCTCAAGGCTTCCCTTATCATACTTTCTTTCGATAGCTTCATACTATCCAGATCCGCATTCAGTGGACAATGGGTTCCAGGTTTCATTTCTATGTCAAGCTCCAGGCAGCAGAAATCGCAGATAATATAAGCCCAGCGTATCACAACAGAACGACTGCAATGATGAGCTGATTCCTCCAGCTCAGTATGATACTAAAAAACGAAACATGGGAGTTAATTCTCACATATCACAGGGTTCAGACGAAAGATTACGATGATTGAAGTCTCATTTTGAAGTGAACGGGGTCAAAGAAGTTTGCGAAAGAATGTATGGTCTGTTCTAGCAGCAGTGGCTATTTCCAGATTCATTCAAACGTGAAAAGCATAAAATCTGCTGTCCAGAAGTCGCAAGGGACTTATCAGGGTCCTAAAAATCAGGATTGGGAAAAACCATGCATTTTCTTCTGCCTGGGGTAAAACATGTATCAAATATCAAAATTTCGTTATTGTTATGGGTGTGTTTTTTTTTAAAAGGAATAAATCTGAATACAGCCTGAAGGAACGTTTGGAAAAGAAAATAATCTGCGCTCAGAACGTTTTGTAAGATGAATAAGCGTTATATTTATATTAACGAAGATTCTTAATGGAATTCTATCTTTTTTATACCTCGATTGAATTATTTTCAATTATTTATTAACAGGTAATTTACCTCGCACGCAATTCCCTGAGTACGATCAAAACGATCTTTGTGTATTTCAGTAACAGCTAACGGCAGAGTTGGAAAACCTGTGGCAGTAGTTTCACCGTCCATTTTCTGTACAGCAGCATTGCGAATGTGGAAAAATAGGGTTTCAATAGAATAGACTCTGAAGATATCCACCGATCGACCTGAAATAAAATATAAATTAGCCTAAGACCAAAGTTACGAGTCAATCAAAAGTAATCTATTTAATACTTGAAATAATCACTCGATAAGGCTTCCAGTTCTCTCAAATCTTATTTCATACTTCTAAGGTCCCAGAATTTTTTATTTGGAATAATTAATTACCAACTTCTTTAGCCATTCTAGATAAAAGTCCAGGTACAATCTCCATGAAGCCTCTGGTAGTGTATAACGGAGGTAATTCCTCGCCGATAATTTCAGGGCTTAAGAAGCTTCTGAGATTCTGATACATAGTAAGAAAGTTGGTCTGTCCTCCGGGCTGATTTTTACCGATCTTATGAGTTTCATCTGAGTGTAAAGCAGCTTCAAAAGTATACCCCATTGGCACATCGATGCTTATTATCTCATGATAAGTATTCTGGACACCATTTTTTAGGGAAAATTCAGCTACCGCAAATTCAGCAGGATAAAAATCCCCCTCACTGTTAGGTAGGACTTTACGACAAAGCCAATTAACGTGGATGAAGTAAAACCTCTTGTTTATCAAACCTATACTCAAAAACAACAAAAGAGAAAAAAATTAGAAGACTTATAAAGATGGTACATCAGTTCGACAAATGATATCCAGATATCAATTCGACTCTGAGTTATCATTTACATTCATTATTTTATCAATCGAATTTAGTTTCGGCGTACTGAAATAATCAAACTAGTCAACTCTTATAGTTTTCAATAATTAATTCATTTTTACAGGATTACTTCGGCACTGATCATACAAGACAAACCAAGTTTTAGATTAATATTCTAGACAGATATATCTGCTGTGTAAACTACGGAAATTGCGTTAAATTGAAGGGAAGGATATGCGAACCCTGTGGATGTAATAGTTTCAGTATACTCGTGTTCACATAGTGCGATAGAAGGTTTTTCATGAGAAAATACCACTGTGTTTGAAAAATGAGAATAAAAGTACGAGAAAATAAGGAAAGGATTGGATTTCAAGATATATGTGAACCCTTGGTGCGCCAAAATTCATTTTTAACTAAGAAAATGAGAGAAATGATAGAAAACTTGATTCTCATAGATTGAGGAGTTGATTGAACTCACTATCTCTGTTCTCAGACATGTTGACAGTGACTTTGATGTAGTCGTTCATGTTGTCTTCATAGTCTTGTTTTCTTTTGGCTTCTTTTTCGATCAGAGATATGGGCACGCCTTGCGAAGTGTATTTCATACCGCTGGCCCCACTTCTTACCTTCTCATCTTTGGCCTTAGATTCCCATGGGCCTTTTTGTTGCGGTGTCATTTTCTGCGGTTCATAAATCAAGGTTAAAATTTTTTCAATTTTAGTTCAAAATATGTGTGAAAATAAAATATCATACCGCCCACAAGTCGCCGCAATCTTTCATCACGTCGGACATACCGCCTGGAAATTCTTCGCCCTTAGCTTCTTGTTTCTTCTTGTAATCAAGCATGAAGAAATAAAATGCTGATCTAGGCTGTTTCTTCTTAGGCGGCATTGTCTTTAAACTCCAATAGATATTTTATTTTATTTATGATATATGTGACTTGTGAGTTCGAATCACATACACGATAGCTAAGTTAGTGCAGAGGTGTAACCTGTAACCACACGATACGTTCTATCTCTATTCTTCTCTCTTCTTTATTTACGTTTCTTCGCTATCAAAGTTGAAGAAAAATACATAACGCGGTAACGAAGCAACGTTTAGGTTTAAACAGAGGTCAAAAGTCTATTCAACCGTGCTTCAAGGTTACGAATTTGTTCACAATTAGTGAAGAAAATGAACAAATTTGTCGAGCAATGAATTCAAGTATTAAAATCGTATACAAATATAGACTTCAAATTCTACAATCTACAGTAGCCGTAGCCGAGTGAAAGAGTGGGGATAGAGTGGCGATCCCTCGCGCCACGCGCCAAGAGACCGCACAATTTGCGCGGCGAATATTTCCTGATTATGAAAAGAGAATGAAATGTCAATCAAACTGCAAGGCTATTAATTGAAAATAAATAAATATATATATATATATAATAATTGAGATATTTTTCATTCCAACTTTCGGCGCGGGTGTATACAGAGATCGAATGATTATTATTATGAATACATAGGTATATTCATAAACAAATGCTTCCGCATCATTGATAAAGAATTGCATAATAATAATATTCCTAGACTCTCGTATACACTGGCCTGTGGACCAGTCTGATGAATTTCCTTATGATTGAACATTTCTATAATAGCGCTACGGAAACTGATTTTTGAATATTTATATAACAAGAAATGTTAATAGTATGTAAATTATATACATAAACAATAAAATAATCAAAATATATTCTGAAATATTATGTTAAATAAACATAAATCGTATTATAGTATACTATATGCATGAATGCATCTAGGTATTATTGATTATCTCTGTAATCAGAAAGAAAGATGTAAAGCAGAAGCACACAGACGAATTGATGTTTATAGTATAGTTATTCGTTGTAAATATATCTCATATTATACAACAGTTTATTATTTACTTATATACAATACAACAATATACAATTCTTAAAATCCTGATTTGTGTACATAGATAGATTGTTAGATGACCTTAATATTCTATTCATGTAAAAGTGTCTAAATGCATATACTCCGTAAACATATATATATACATATACTATAGTATAACATATATGTATATGTTACTCTAGTATATTACGTATCATTGTACACATATATAAATTATATATAATTAAATATACATAGGTATATATATGTATATGTATATAAATTGATTAGGGTTGCAAAAGTTTGTATTAAATTTCATTCAATCAAATCATTATGTATATACTAATATGTATAATAGCGTTTAAAAATATTAATGTATATAAATTTTTTTTTCACTGTTATAATTATCATTTTCGTTTTTATTTTTGTTTTTTCTACGTTATACGGACACGTCTCGATTAAATATTTAGCGATAAATTTCGTTGATGATAATTAATTATAAATAAAATAAACATAAACATAATATTTGTTGAATCTAGATGATATAATATCACGCTTGTCATGTCAAACTTTATTTACAATAGTCAAAAATACTAAAAAATATAAGAAACGATTACATTGATTCAGGCCGTTTGGTCGTCGGCTCTATAGGAATGTAGAACCTAATAATTTTTAATCACACATTATTATAACTTAAAAAAAAAAATAAAGAAAATAAAACAAAAGAAACAGATACAACTCGATCAGTGTAATAAAAAATTTTCCTTGCAATTCAATATTCTGAATAATCATTATAACTTAGTGTAATTGTAAAGTTCTTTTTTTCTCTACCGTTTAAATAGAAGCGAAAATTGATATGAGAGAAATGTATGTTACGAAATATTTGACAAGGTTTTTTTTTTTTAATATTTATTATCAATAATTGATAATGATCTATCTATTATATATCGAATACTCTACCTTAAAATTATTTCTACAAGCTCTTATTTGGCAGCAATAATATAACATAACTCTCCTTAAAATTCTCTAAATTATACAGAACAAGTTTTTTTTTTTTTTTTTTTTTTTATTTAACGCGAACGAAAAGAAAATGATTCAATTACCATAATGTGGCAATAAGTTGTATAGTATAAATTGACTGTACAAAAAAAAAAAAAAAATCAAATAAAAAAAAACAGAAAAACTAAATTTGTCTAGAAGATTTTACTGATTAGAAAACAAAAATACTATTGAACACAGAGGCTTTATTTTATTTGGGCTCCGGGAAAATATACGAGTAATTAATAACAAAAAAATAAAAATAAAAATAAATTAATAATAATGATAATAGATAAAGCATTTTGTCCGAAAGAATGAAGCACTGGGCTTTGACCGCATAATTCAGCGCACACTCGGATGGATATAGAATTTTTATTTCAACAAAATAGAAATAGAAAAAAAAAAGCGAGAAAAGAAACCGAAGGCATTGATTCCTTTTTAGAAAAAAAGAAAAGATGAGCAAAAAAAAAAAGCAAATAAATAAATCATGAATTGAATAAAGACGAATGAATTTTAATTATTAACGGGTATTCATATTGTCAAAAACCGATATATAGATTATAAAAAAAAATTTGAACACAAACTGGTTAGTTTCATTTGGTTTCTACGCCATGGATCTAATATTTGGTTTCATTTTTTACAACTTAAAAACATGTGTGTTTGTTTGTTTGTGTTATTAATCCAAATCTCTCTAGGCCTTAGGTAAGAAAAAAAAAATAAATAACTTGTTCACAAAAGTTAGAGCTACATATTTGATCATCACTTTCTTTACGTATAATAATAATTAGCAATAATAATAGTAATAATAATATTATTAATAATAATAATAATAATAATAATAATAATAATAATAATAATAATAATAATAATAATAATAATAATAATAATAATAATGATAATAACAACGTAAAGGGCAATGATTTACCATATCTGTACAATATACAAAAATCTAAGCTACAATATTATTTCCAATATAATATATCATCTACATAAATAGTAGTATATTATAATATGAAATATTTATGCGATTCAAATTATTGACAACGATAAAAAATAACTATTTACATATATATGTATGATCCGACGCGTTGTAGCTTAGACTTTTTACAAAGACCATTGATCAATACGTGTATCAAAATGGGATGGAAGAATATCCTTATAATAATATACATTATAGATATTATAAATTTTCCAATAAGATTATTATTATTACATCAGGCAGTTTTTTTTTTTTTTTTTCTCAATTAGCGTTTTAGGAAATGACAACGTGTATATGCAAACGCAGCATTATTTAAGATCTACGAGTTCTTTGTTTTGTTTTTTGTTTCGTTTCTTTTCTTCAAAGTAGAATATAAATATGAAAATGTATTATGAGATTATTAGTTTAGGCCTTGTACTCTTGCTTGGAACTTTACGTATTTCGCTGCATTATTTTTACACAAAATACAGACTGGCTTCTCCCTTTATATCTGTATCATCCTATACTTCGGAGAATATACTCCCATTACTAGATGACAAAACAGTCGTCAGAATACACTGAATAAAACTTGACCTATTAACGATATCATGAAAGTCAAATCACCCTCTAAAAATTGCAAATTTTCTCTTTTCGAAACTCTCTATCAACTTTTCTGAACGTTCAATTAAACAAAAATAATATAATTAATAGCCTTTCGTATGGAGAAAGAGAACTAAATTCTTTCCTAAGTATATAAAGACAAACTATTACCAGAGTAATGATAATTTTCATTTTTTTGTAAACATAATGAAATTTCACAAGAAATCAGACAACTTTATGATTCTTTTTGTGCATTCGTGTGATTGAATATTCATAATCTGACACTAGTCTTCACATATAAATCACAGCTTTAAATTTTGTGATAATAGTACTCATAATCATTAAACATTACCCGATATCTACATATCTTGATAATAAATATTACACAACAGGTACAAGAAAGCTGCCGCACAATTTGCACAATTTTCGATGCTGTGCTTCTCATTTTTTACATTCATATGATTTTTATCACACTTAATTAGTGAAGTTGAGTGTGCGCACGGGTAATTAGAGCTTAAATAAACGTTTTGATAAGAGTTTAGGAATAAATTGTGAAATTTTAGATGGTTCTTAGACTTTTATCAATAAAAAATGTTTGATTCAGTTTGCGAAAACGCGTAATTTCCTTTGTTTTTTTATCCATTTTGACGACTATTTATTCTCAAACGTTTTACTGGTCTAATTCAGACTATGGCGGTGTATAGAATTACTGTAGCATAAGCGACTGCAAGTTTCTGATCAGTATCGTATCCTTAACAGCATTAAAAACTACTTTTATATTTTCTGTGTCTACAGCGGTAGTAAAATGATGAAACAATGCCTTGGAGTGTTCCCTCTTGACCGACGTAAACATATCTAAGATGAATTTCTGTACGTCTTTCATGGAATGTGGATCTCCTGTAAATTGTGAAAAGTACCTACGCACGTCCGTGTCCATTGACAGCACTTTTTTAGCAAGTAAATCGGTTTTGTTTAAGAACAAAATAATTGATACTTCTTTGAAGATTACATTGTTCACGATCGTGTCAAAAATATTCCTCGATTCTTCTAGTCTATTCGTTCGTCTGTAAATAATAATTAAAAAAACTTTGAAAGATCTGCGTATCGATCTGAATAATCTGTGAAAATCCTACTAAGCGAATATTTTCCAGCCATGAATCACCGCAGAAAAAATGATGTAAGATTTTTGCAAAATTAACGTCTACATTGAACGATGAACACTCACCTGTCTTCTAATAATACTTGGTCAAACTCGGACGAAGATACAAGGAAGATAATTGATGTGACGCAGTCAAAACACTGGAACCATTTTTGCCTCTGTGATCTCTGTCCGCCTACGTCGACGAACAAAAAAGCTTGATTGTTGATCGTAATAACAAACTCGGAAATACCCTTAGTGGCCTTTCTACAGCGGAGAATATCTTGTTGCGTAGGCATATAATCCTGTTGATGAAAATGAGGAGAATAAATTGATTAGTCAAGATTATCAGAATCTTTGAAGCTCAAGTTTGAAAATCTTTGCTCATTTGAAATAATAAAAAAAACATTTGCAACATTTTAAAAGAACTTTGTCTCATGAAATGGTCTCAAATTATTTCATCGGATTTATAATTGTATATGTATAGGCTTACCGCACGTGCAATCCTTTCCAAATTGTCAAGAAAGTATTGCACCGAATCACTCTGGAATCAGTTAACAGGAATAAATGTATTAAGGAAATTTTTGATGTTTTTAAACACGAATTAAATGAACTTCAAGTCAATTATAACGAGGTTGAAAATGTTTTATGTATGTAGGTCTGACCTGTATATTAAAAATTGTTTCATAAAAAAAATTATATGACTCATGTTTTATAAGAGGAGGTAACAGCAACTGTTACATAACGGTTTGTCACATACCACAGGCTTACACTGTTCGGGTATTAAATTAGGCTGAAAGATGTAGCACGCAAATAATAAATTATTTATGATTGCGAAAAAAATTCGTTGAGCTCATGTTGGTTTTTTGAATATCATTTTTCAGTCGATCAAAATTCCGATTCTTTCTTCATTATTTATTAATGCAAATGAAAAACGAAGAACTTGGACAAAATTCAATGAGAGAAATATTGGGTTTAAAGATCCCCTTACTTTTCCAGATTTCTTAAAAAACTTTTATTCCAAGTTAAAACCGGTCTCAATGAATGAAGAGTGATAAATGAGGTAGAATGCCAAAGATTTTGTTACCAGTTGAAATTCTCTTCTTCGGTCAAAAGCTTGTCGGATGGAAGCGTCTTTCCATAAACTTTGGAGAGAGGGAACGTAATGAAGAAATAATCTGGTATCTAAAATTGTAGTATTCTCAAATTTGAGAAGCTGATATCCGATGTCATAATTCTTAGCGTTTTCCCATGGGATATTGAGTTTATCACGAGCGTCGACAAGCACTTTCATTCCTTTGATAATATTCTGGTAAATGACCTGCTGATATTCCTTGACAAGTTCAGGCTCGAATTTAACTCCGTGAATTATTCTCATTTGTTTAAGAAATGTAGATTTCCCACTCTCTCCTGCTCCGAGAAGAAGTAATTTTACCTCCCGCCTCTTCTCCTGTCTTTCCTTTTCCAATTTTTGATCAATCTCCTGGCTTTTATAACGCTGTTCTATCTCCTCCGGGCTCAATTTGAAACGAAGGCAACAGGTACATACCCATGTTAACGTTCCAGCCATTTTTCAATTACTATTATATTCACGCAGTGTTAAACGCGTGTGCGACCTATAGGAGAATAGAAAAAATATTGAAATGGAAATTTATGTTTGAAAAAAAGGTGAGAAAAAATTAATAAATAAATAAAATTGAACAAAATTCTTGCGGTTTGATAAAATAAATTGTTTTTCTTTTTTTCTTTTGATGAAAATGAAGAAATAAAAGATATAATAGATTATTTCTACATTTAGAAAATCGAGGATTATAATCACTAGAATTATCTATTAAGAATTTTATAACAATACTAATCGAAAGCAAATAGAAACAAAAGAATTTAGATAGTCAATAATTGTGTCGATTGTAAAGGGGTAAATAATATGAGACCTTTTTTTTTTTTAAACGTGAATAAGATAGGTTAAGTTTTTTATCATCTTGGTTTATTAAATAGCCCTTTTTAGAGGTGAGAGTAATATGATTAAATAATCGTTGTAGATAATTAATACCGTCACACGTCACTCCATTATCCGGCTAGCGCTGTGTTAGCGTTTGGTAAAGTGTTGAGTATCATCCTTCTCTCTTTCGTACGAAAGCGTATTATATGTTTAAAGAATTTATTTATTTATTTGTTTATTCTTTTCCTCCTTTTTGAACTTTATTTTATTTAAATAAATGCATTTATTAATAATATTAGAAAAAAGATTCACCCTCTACCATAGCATTTCTGTATCTATTAGGGCAATCAAATATCTACACCCTATTCCAATTCCATCCTGCTGCAGTTCTGTCACCACCATAGTTTTTAACAAACTTTATAAAATCAACACCAGACGATGCATCGGCGCTGGTCACATCAGACATTGAATAGTCGATTGTAGTAGAAACGAAACGTGACGAATTATTGCGCGGCGGCGTTATTACGCTGCCGGTAAAGAAGAATAAAATGAAAATGAACGCCTTTTATCAATATATGCGGTTGAATTTTCCATACAGAATAATGACGTAATAGATTCACTTGCGACATTATACCTATGTAGAATGAAAAGACCTTCACTGTATTATAATTTATAAATGGTGTAATAATTAGTAAATTCAAAAACAATGAGTTGCGATTTCTTTCATTGTTACAGTTCATTGTTCGTCCATGTCACTACTGCGACGAATGAATTGGGCTTAAAACAAATTTCCTAGTGTTTATTTTGTTCGCTTGATATCGTGTTTTTCAAAACTGTAGTTCGAAACGTCACTTTTATTCAGTCAAGAAGAATGCATCAAAGTTATTGAACTACGAGTATCTAGTGAATAATACACGTTCTACGCAATAACATAAAATGGTAAGTCTAAAATTATAATAAAACTTTTTAATTCGGTTATTCTTAAATTCTACAAAACACCATATATCAAATTCCCACAATACCAAAGTGGCCATATACACACATCATCATCATATTGTTAAATTTTTCCTGTTTCGATAACACACAATCGTTTATCTCGTATTATTTCGAGGACCCGTCATTGAGCCAGCCTCAAGTTTGTCGATGAAAAAAAAACAAATCTTCATTATTTTCGTTCGTTAAAATAAAACAAAAAACAAGAAAGAATACCTCATGAATAATTCTTTCACGATTTAGGATAATCCAAAGGTCGAGCAGCTTTCTGATGACAAGTCACAGAAGAATCAAATACCCAGAACTATACAAAGATATTGTACGTTTTAATCGCATATAAATATTCTAAATCATTCATTTTCAAGTTTCGACATGTTTCATGAATTTTTAAGCTCTTTAAGAACCTTAAACCAAGTTTTAGAGGCATTGGAATTTCCAGTAGAAATTCTCACTAATCATGATTATTTTTCATATGTTTTATCCTAATCAACAGGTCGAGAGGTAAGAACAAGATTAGAAAACTGTTTACAAGATTTCAAGGTCTACGATAACCTTAATCTAACAGCAAAGTATCTAACATCAAGACCTCTGTTACTGGCTGGAGTTGTTGCTGTTGTTTCTGCAATAGCTTTACCAGTTATTCTCTTCACTATATTTGCCATCGCTACTGTCGCCTGTACATTCACAGGATTTGTTGTTATCGAAGGTATTTTTCATTTCTAATAATATGGAAGCATGTGAGGCACGTTATACCTTCCAAGCTATGAAACGTTCTGGAAAATATCAATACTTACTTTGATTCATTTTATGATAATGTTCCGTCGATTTATTGAATTTCTGAAATATATATGAAGGAGAAAACGAAAACTCCGTTGGTCTAAAGTATAGCTGTGATATACTGTCTCAAAAATTTAGTAGAGACTATTGAAGATTATGAAACTCAAGATTTGAATTTGCCAAAAAAAAAAGACGAACATTGTTCTTATTGTTTATGTTATTGCTTACAGGAACTATACTGGCGTTTGGAACCCTCGTATTATGCGGAGTGCTATTCTCGATAATAATGACTATACTGATGCTAGGAACATGTCTGGTTGTGGGATACTACATCTGCCTCCAAGTGTATAATGTGATTAAAAAAATTTAAGGGATATCCGTTTCGTGTATTCATTCATCGTCGATATACGAAAAACAAATTTATTTGTATTTATCTACAAGGAGGAGCGTAAAGAGACTGTTCCTCCAGATTCATACTATTCATTATTATTACTATTAAGGAAGGTGTGTCGAAATTTACAGGGTAAAAAAATATCCTCAACTAGGTATTTCGTATAAAAAAAAAAAAGATACAATCAAAAGTAAAGGCTGCAATTATTTATTGTAACTTTTTTTTGTCTTATATCTATCTCGTCGTTTCAATGCAATACTGTATTTTTTCTCGTCGTTTTTGAAATAAAACGTGAGTTAAAATTCATTATAGTTAAAAATGATCAACAATTTAAAAAGCTAAAAAAATGTTCAACGCTTTGTTTAAAACTATGCAGTACGATATTTGTATTATATTATGGTAATGTATTATTAAAAGTGAAGTTTAGCAAAAATTTAGTTAAAATTGAAGTTCTATTGAAATTTGGATGTAATTAAAGAGTGATATAGTCATTTATGTGCTTTAGAATACCTGTCACCAAATTCTGTTAATTATATTGTCTGTTGTCATTATTTCACAAATTTTATTTATGATATCTGTTATTAGGTGTATATGCGTTGTAATTACTAATAAGCTTACGTTTTTTATTACAATAAATCTTCTACTCACGTAAAAAACATCGATATATCTCTGTACCCAAATTTTTTACAACTTATATTATTCATTCGAGGTCATCTAGACTACTATTTACTATCCTAGTGAATAAGAATCCAAGAAATCTTATTGATAGTTTGTTACGCGGCGACACTTATAGAGGGAATTATTTTTCATATCCCGATTGACCAAATTTCGATTATCCACGTATTGTTTTGTTGAAATAAGTTTTTTCAAGCTAAGTAATCTGTTTAGTAACAGAGAGAGAAGAATGATGATCATTATCTGTATTTGCTGAACTATTTTCCTTGTTTTGTTCATCAGTGAACTTTTTTTCCGTCGAGAGTTCTATTTCTTTCCATAAAAGGTCGCTCAGTTCTTTATCCTGAATATCTTTTGAAAAACAGAATACATGAATGTAGCTGATTTTGTCTGTAACAACTGGAGAAGGCTAAATGTAAGGAGAACAATATTATTAAACAAATCAATAAGAAACTACTCGCTTCTTAAATTTCAGAAAATTTTTTTTGATTAATCCAAACATCCTGAGTGTATCTATACAAAAAAAAAGGATACATCCTTTTGTTGCTTCTTCCAATGCACCAAAGTCCCATCGTATTCTCGTCAACTGTTTATACATGTTAAATTTTTTTCTGAAACAGGGTAAACAACAAACTTAGAATAAAGGTTATATATTATTATAATTAGCACATCAAACCATGAGAGATACATGATTCAAAATGTAATACAAGAATCGATATAAATTGATTTAACGCAAAAAAATTTCAAAGATCTGGTAGGTCTAATTTACTCAATACTTTGCAGATATGAAATATACTCAAATAAGCTCCGAAAATAGCTTATCAGCCTTTTTACTATTGAATATTAGTGAATAATGGTAAGAAAATTATACATACTGTCCAAGTTCGAGAATGAGCTGATCTCTCACGTTAGGTTTGATCATCCTCAATTTATGGCATCTTCTTTCAAGTTTATGGTTGTTTTTTACGATTCTGTTTTTCTCAGTTTGTATATCTTTCTAAAATAAATGCAAAGGAAAAATACGTTCAGTATAATAATTGATAAATTCATTACATTAATCTCTTTTTTTTAACACTTACTAATTTCTCTTTCTCTGTCCTAAACTCTTTAGATTTTTCTTCGAGAACTTTTGTTTCTATATCGAGTTTTTCCTTCGCAATAGAAAGCTGACGAGATAGATCTTCAATTTTTTTCTGATCCTCTACGATATTCATAAATAAAAAATAAACAAAAAATAACAATAACAATAATATTCATAATTAAAATAATTAAAATAAGGGCAGAAATTTTCAAACGAAAATTTCAAACGATAATAAAAGAAATATTATTTCACGAACTGATATCGTGAAAAAGCTATACATACCAGCAAGAAGAGTCTCATTTTCTCGGATAAAAGAATCTGTCGCCGATGCATGCTGGTTAATAACTTTGCAGATGTCTTTGCTACTAGGGCAAGAATATTTTTTCTTCAACTTCATTATTTCATTCATTTTATATGAGATTTATACAATTAACAACTCGAATCACTTCACCGATTTTTAAACTTAAATAGGTTAAATCATTCGTAAAAATAAACAAGTATCACGGATTTTAAAAGATCGGAACTGATAAGAGAATAATGAAAGAATTTTTTTACACTTTTAAATAGAATTATACAACAAAATTAAACAATAAGTGAACATTGGATAAACCGTTGATCGTATTGTTTACATGCAAAGTTTTCAAACTGTTCTTTATAGCGATGAGTACGTGATGAACACATATGCGGGAAACAACGTGGATAAAATTACTACAGGGTCTGGCTATTCCGATTGGACTAAAAATTGGACGGATAGAAAATAGTGGGGCGTTTTCATTGTTGATCATTTTTGATCGCGAATCGAGATTAGGTTTATCTAGACAATAGTCTGCAGCTGAGGTTGACTCATCTCAAGTCCTCAAGTCTTCAACAAATACAAAAGTAACAAATCCGGCAAATACATCTGTCATACGCGACAGAAATACTATTACATTCTTGACTTATCAATTTTTGGTAAGTCGTAATAAAGATAAGAATAAAATCAGTCAAGTCTTTCGGAATATTCATATCGTATCAAATTTCAGATAATTCAATTTCTAATTCTTCTCGTGTCAAATACCGCGATACGTAACCTAAAAACCGCGAAATAAGTAAAGAATAAACACTATCAAACGTTTGATGAAAAAATCGTAGACCAAAGTACGCCCTCATCGTTATTTATCTATTAAATATCCACGACACTCATTCACTTAATATCATCTATGATCTCTGATCGCTATCTTTCATCATACAACTCCGTTTATTACCGTCATTTGTCAAATATTTCAAAAGTAGTTTTAAGTCGCTTAGCATGGGTCAAATACGATCCACGTTTTAAAATCGCAAGTCTAAAATCAGAAACACGATTTTTGCATCTTTCGTTGTCTTCTTCTTTTCAAGTCATGCCAAGTTCACATTTATACGCCATCAACAATGAGGGAAGAGTGTTCGGACTTTCAACGTCCGGTAATATGTGGAGAGAATTCATGTACTTAGGACTAGAATTCAAGCAGCTATCCGCAGTCCCTCATTTCATGTGGGCTATCGGCGGAGATCGCCAAGTCTATGTACACGTTCATGGATTGGATATACCGATTCGAATCAAGGAGGAAACTTATGAGAATGAAGTAGGTTGGTCTATCTGTAATATTTCCAAATTTATTTTACTCTCAGATGTCGTTTAAATCTATTTTTTCACTTAGTTGGCGCAGAACTCCAAAAATTGCTGACTATTGTTGGAAATCTATCAATTTCTCGACCTTAATTAATAATCAATCTTTTCTCACCCCCAGCGTTGGCTTCCCTTAGAAGGATTCAGCGGCAGACTTTTACCGACCGATAGATACAACTTCTCGAGTCAAGACGGAACGGTAGATCGTAGTCGAGACAAAGTAAAGTTACCTTCAATGGCCTGGCAGTGGGAAGGCGATTGGCACATTGAAACTACACTAGATGGTCAGCCGCTGGATCACGACGTATGTCTTGGGTTCAACAACGACAGTTGATACTTGGCATCGATTAGATTGCCGGTATCTTAACAAAAACTCAATTTCAGGGCTGGACCTATGCCGTAGACTTCCCTGCTACTTATTCGACTAAAAAGCAGTGGAAATCCTGTGTAAGAAGACGGAAATGGGTTCGATATCGGAGATACAGTGCTATGAATTCATGGTGTGCTATAGCGCCTCTGCACAAAGATGCAACTAAGGTAGAAAAAGTTATTGGGGTACTCCATTGTCAAACTGTAGCTTATTTCTTGAATATTCTAGGAGCCCTTCATAGATGTGGCAGTCGGTGGAAACCAGATCCTCGGAGGGCATGCAGGGAGCATGGTAGTCTGGGCAGTAACAGCTCACGGCAGGGTACTCCAAGTTTTTTTGATTCATTGAAAGATTCGGAGCATCTTCTATCTCCGTTCATCATATAATGAAAACAAAACTATTTCAGATAATGTTCAGAGTCGGAGTGAGCACAACGTCTCCCGAAGGGCAGAGATGGAGTGCAATAAAAACCACGACTGGTTACGAGGCTAGTCAGGTAAGCGTAGGTCCGACTGGCCTCGCTTGGGTGATATTAACTAATGGAAGAGCCCTAGTGCGGACTGGAGTGTGGAGAGAAAATTTAATGGGTAAATAAAAGGCGGGGAATAAGCCCAAAGGGCTTCAAAATTTAGTCCATATATTCTCACCATTCTTACTCTCCTACAGGCGATGGTTGGGCAGAAGTCGAACCACCTAGCAGCGATCTTCGCCTAACTCAAATAGGAGTTGGCATAGATTCTGTCTGGGCTATTACGGACAACGGTAGTGTTTGGTTCAGGAAAGGAGTTAGCGGTCAATCGAGCACTGTCTGTGAACAGATGGCCACAGGCACCGGCTGGGTTAATATGCTCAGTAAAATGGCCCTAGTATCTGTTTCACCAGATGATCAGGTAGCGCAATAAAGAATTACGATAATCCTGAAGGATATGAGTCGATAAATCATCTGCTTGACTATGTTCTTCCTATTCATTCATCAAGGTCTGGGCGATAGGTCAGGAGGATCGCTGCTTGTATTATAGAGCCGGGATCAGAGGCACAGATAGAACCGGAAAAAGGTGGAGGATGATAAACGCACCTCTCCAGTTGAGCAGGGCGAGCAGTAACGCCAGTCTTTCGTCAAATAATCGTCACAGCCTTTGCGGCACTCCGCAACAGAACAGACACCAAAGTTGGGGGTCTCTGGTAAGAAGTTGAATAGAATTATCGCATTTTAGGTATTAGAATTTATGAAACAATGTATATTTCTCCTCTCAACAAGATTACCCAACTAAATTGCACTCCGTAGTCTCGACCGCATAGTACTGGGGATGGAGCAGCCCTCATCAGAGATTGGGAAGAGCAATCTAGATCGGCGCCAACCCCAACTTCACTCAAATTACTGCAGAGAGCTACGGATGGTAGTTCAACTAACAATCTGCAACAAACTTCATCGCAGGAGTCGTATCTTAATGAGAATAAAAATCGGTAATGGAATTTGAACAAAGATAAGCGATTAATTCTTCGAAGGCGACAAAGATGAATAATTAACGTCTCAATAATTCTATCATCTTCACTTCTTCGGTATATCTTTCAGCTCATCAAATTCAGTGAACGCAAACGATTTGACCGAAGCCAGTGTTGCCAGTATCACTATATCCAATGAGTCGTTAAGTAAAGGCGGAGAATCCATAGTCGTTTCTGGGAAAGGAATGAGCAGTACTGTTAAGGTTGACATAAAAGTCTGAATTTCTGATGATATAATGACTCATAAAGATTCCTGTAACAAAGCGAATGACTTTCTAGGTAAATCCAGCCGCTTGGAGTCCTGTGCATTCGGTAGGATCAATGGTTGGGGTTGAAGCACATCCTGAGACGGACGGTAGCGTGTTTGACCCTGATTTGACTGGCGACTCTGGTGTTTATGGCGAGGATGAAAGCACAGCGGCAATGTATTGGGCTGAGTGCGATGTTCTATGGTGCAAGGTCGAAGCTGGGGCTTGTTTTATCGATCTGGCAAACCCGCCAAAGTGGCAAGTTATTTAAAGCAAAATAGTATAGAGCTTCAGTAAAAAAAAAAAGAATTATATCGTTTTCAGTTAATTGTTACCATCTCGTAGATCTTCTATCACCACTTCCCGTATTACTATTATTTCCATTAGATGCCAGCTTTTCAAAGAGAACTCTGCCAACTATGAGATGCTCTGTGATCTTAGTGTTCCTACGTTAGCTGAAAGTAAACTATAAAAGAAAATATCAGACCGATTAAGATCATTGGATTCAAACAATAACAATTTTTTATGCTTTAAGGATCATAGAAGGGAACGGTATGACCTGCGGTGAGTTAGCTGAGCCTTGGAGAGAACATATTCTCTGCAATCTTAAGAAAAGATTGAAGGATCTTGACGGGAATATAACAAGTTATGAAAAAGCAATTGAAATGTGCGTTTCATGAGTATTATAATAATTGGACTAAAAAGTATTGAGTAAAATACCTAAATACCTAAAATTCGTTTTACGATTAGGTCATCTTGCGTTAAAAATGGTGATGCACGATGCCAGTTGAAGGGCAGCAAAGCGTACGAAGACTGTGTATTGGAGTTGGAATGGATCAGCAATACGAGTGGCTGCGTAGATTCCGGCACACTAACAATCTTGAATACAGACAGGGCGACGACTATGGTGAGATATCTTGCTTTGCTTTATTTGATCATAAATTTGATCATCCTATTTCGATAGTTATTCAGTTTTGAAATTAACTTTTCCAGATGCAGTTTCCAATCTCTGAAATAGTCTGCGTGGTGTGCTGCAGCGAGCCTGGAAGTCCGAGACTTGCAATACACACACTAAATTTGTCTCGCTCAAAAATCTTGAGGCTGCAATTTGCTAGCGATACTGAAATGGAAGATTGGACAGATAATCTGACTACAGGTAATACTCGTCATAATTTTGAAAAAACTGATTTGATCATACCTCCCAGAAAAGTAAAAGATTAATATTGATTTCAGTATCGTGCCAAGCGAATAATCTTCATGGAAAACCAGGCCCGAATTCTATTTGGGTGACCACTGGTCTAGGAGATGTATTTGTTTATGACACAGAAATAGCTGAGGTAAAGTATTTGATTAATTGATTAACCATTATATCGAAAATATTGAATTTTATATATAATGTAACATTCATTCTAGGAAAGCCAATTTGTTGAAGGTGTATACACGCAGGAATTACACGTATCTGGAAAACAGCTACCATTCGAAAGCATTTTACACAATGGCTTTGGGCCTGGTAGTTCGCTTCACATATCTGTTTGTCTTTACGAAGATGCAGACAGGTGAAAATCCTTTTCTGAGATAATTAATGCTCGCAATCCTCTGCAATCACAAGAAAATAAGACAAAATAAGATGATTAAATAATTTTGGATTAAAATAATTCACCTTTTAACAGGCTGGCTATGAACCTGGTGTGCTATACAACGACGAATATGAAGCAGAAGAAAATAGCCGAAGGTCATGACATAGCGCTTCATTTTAATCCTCGATTGAACGATAATATGATAGTTAGAAATACTTATCAGTCCGGTCAATGGGGAGACGAAGAAAGAGTAGGAAAAAGTCCGCTGAAGGCAGGCTCTGATTACACTTTGAAATTTGTCTGCGAGGATCGGGGATATAGGATTTTTATCAACGATGTTGAATACACTTTTTACAGCCACAGAATACCACCTCAAAATATTACACACCTACGTATCAAAGGACTGATGACTTTGAATAGCGTTTGTTACAAAACAACATCTGTGAGTGAAGTTCCAGAGCGTTTTTGAACTTATAATCCCAGAATATCTACCCACACTCCTCCATACTCTCTTATTTTTTACTCCAGGTGATCATCGAGCCAATAAAAATATTCTGGAGACAAATGGGGGGACATTTAAGAAGAGTAGAAACATGTAGCGTTGGAGTAACTTGGGGAATTGGATACGACAATACAGCCTGGGTTTACACAGGTGGTTGGGGTGGTAATTTTCTTAAAGGTGAACAAGCTGCTCTATTCTTTTCAACCCAAAGTCTGCAGAAATCTTCATTGCCACGTATATTAATCATAAATTCCTCCTCTTTCCGGCTTAGGCGGCAACAACACTGGCATAAATTCAATGATAGATACCCACAACTACTTTGTCTACGAAAATCAACGATGGAATCCCGTCACTGGCTATACATCTCACGGTTTACCCACAGATCGTTACATGTGGAGCGACGTCACAGGGCGTCACAAACGAACAAGAGAACACACGAAGACTCTCTCCATGCACTGGCAATGGGTAGGTAGAAATTGTCCCAAGACACACTCTCTGTTGAGTCAAAAATTCTCAAATACTTTCATCCAAACAGGTTTCGGACTGGATAGTAGACTTCCACACGCCCGGCGGTGTAGATAGAGACGGTTGGCAATACGCAATGGATTTCCCTGCTCAATATCACGGACGTAAACAGTTTACTGATTACGTGAGGAGACGGAGATGGTTCAGACGCTGTCAGTTGAAAACTACCGGACCTTGGCAAGAGCTGGGGAATACAAAGATAGTTGACGTTTCATTATACGTAAGAAATCACCGACAATCATACAACACCATTCTGTGAATGGTAACAATTAATTTATCCACGCACTTATCTTTTCAGACAACATGCCAACCGGGAGAGAACGGAACCATACATGTTTGGGCCGTTGCTGCTAACGGAGAGGCTCTGTATCGACGCGGAGTTTCAGAATCATGTCCGTTGGTACGCATGATCTCAGATTCAAATCTCCTATCCCTAAGCCTCAGCCTTGTAACTCAATGCACTTTGTTAATAATTCCAGGGAGTTTCCTGGGAACACATACCAAGCGATCAAGCGTTAATAGGCATAAGCTGTGGCCCTCAAAGCCAAGTTTGGGCTGTTGGTAAGAATGGCACTTCGTACTGGAGATTTGGGATAACTTCCTCAAAACCTACAGGTGAATAATCAATAAAGAAGAGAAGAGTTTCTGTGTATGATTTAATCCACTTTTAAAATTTTTTTTACAGGTGGTTCATGGCAAAATGTTGAACCACCGTCTGGTGCACAGCTGAAACAAATATCAGTTGGACAAGACGTGGTCTGGGCCCTTGATACGACCGGCCGATTATCTGTGAGACGGGAAGTCAAGGCAAAAATATTTCCCGAAGGAACATACTGGCAAACTTTACCAGCAATGCCAAATGATCCAATCCATATTGGTGCGGAGAATAATCTTTTAAACAATATTTTTACCCCATTTGGTTTTTCTGATACGATGGAATGCTTTGCAAACAACTTTTTGGAGACGCTGAAAAGTGCGTTTACTTTAGTCTACTTTTATATTTTTTTTCGATAACTCCGTTGTTCAATAGTTTCTTTATTATACCTATATCATTTTTGTAGAATATTTTACACACGCTTTAAGCTAGAATCCATTTTATTCATCATTGAATTACCTTCATTCACTTCATTAGTTCCAATAGTATTGCACTTTTCATTCAAACATGACAATTCTCTCTTTGTTGTAGAAGGAATTTTAGAAAATGATAACTTACCACGATATTGTTGTACATTCCGGGTAGATTCTTCTGTGCTGACTGCTAAACAAGGATTCCGTCATGTTTCTGTGGGCCGAGAAGAAGGTCAAGTTTGGGCAGTCTCTGGGGCTGGTATCGTTTGCCGGAGAATAGGTATAACTGACGAAAATCCAGCTGGAACAGGATGGACGACTGGTATTGGCGTAAGTGAAGCCTTTCTTGTGTTTGCTAATCGCTTTTCGAACCCTGATCATCAATCAAATTCGTTATTTCAGGCAAACTGGCAGCACATAAGTGCAGGTGGTCTTGTCAACCGGATAAAATAACGCGAGTATATCCCATCGAAGAAACCTGATCTATGAAATATCTGAACAATTATAAATTCAGGTGAACATGCACACAAAATGAAAAGCAAAGATAACATATTGGGATAATAATTAATGTACAATACTTCCATCATATGAATTATTAGACTTCAGTAACTAGGAGAGATATAAGCTATTTTTATCCGTAATTCAATATTATCGATATGAAAGAAGAAGGAATACGTGAATGAGATAAGATTCGTAGAATTCTTAAAACTGATTAATTCTCATCATTGGAAAGGCTTGCATTCGCTTTACAAACTTAAGCTTATCGCCATTATCATTCAACCTTAATTAATTTTACGATAAACATGTCGGAGTTTTGCTAGATTTAATCATTTTCAATAGATTTACTAAGCCCTTATTGTTCCTTGAAAATGAGACTTCAGCATAACAAGGATTATTGTCGAGTATTATTATGTCTCTCTAATTCCAATTAGATTATAAACCATTATAAAGTTTAACAATACATTTTAAGAGCTGTGATTATAAGTTTATGTCAAACTAGCTTTAAATTTATTTACATCATTTTAGGGCCGTATTCATAGTCAGGTCTTATGTCCAAGATCGTCTTAAGAACAGCTCTTGGCCAATCAAATCGAGTCTAGAGCTGACTTAAGACGATCTTGAACATAGTCCTGACTATGAACACCACCCTTAGACTTGGAAAAATCTTTATCAGAAAAATATTTTTATTTCATTGTTCAAAATATTGTAACAATGATTTTTCCTAATGTGCAGGAGTGTGTAGCGATGTATACCGATATTTTGTGATAACAGTTTTCCTTTTCTTCTTTCCTCATACAACGCATAATTTATCATTTATGAATATTGAATTAATTTGTGAAGTATTTATTGCTACAAATATGGACTTTATACAATAATTTTGATAGCTAGTAACTTAAGAATTTTTTTTCCTTTCATTTTCTGTACTCCCAAATAGACGAATGAATTTTTTTTCCAACACCGTAGAAATGTGCGGTTCAACAATTTACAGTCCTGCTCAATCTAGAACAAAATATTTGTCATTTTAACTCGATGTATGTAGTTATAATAATTAATATGTCTTACATTCTTGATTACTTCCTGAATTTAATAGCATAATATCACTTCTAGTCTTACACATTATGTGAAGTGTAATGACAATATTTATGTATATAAGTAATTTCATTCTTATTATTCATGTTAATTCCAATTCTTTGTTATATAAAAATTCCTATATTCTTCCCATCTACTCGATCAAGAATATCATTTTCAATGAAGAATTGTAAATTTTTAAATTTAAATTACTGTATATTAATATTTCTAACGAAGATTATGTTACCAAAATTATTTTCATTACTTATATCCATTGTCTCATCACATGTATTACTTAATTAGAGACTAGGTTTTAATTAATTTGTGACTGTCAAAAGCGTAGAATGTTATGATAGAAAATAAAACAAACGATGGAAATTAAATTAATTGAGCATACATTTATATACAATTATACATAATAATATATACATATATTCAATTTGTAATATTAAACATCGGGATATCATGTTCACATGGATATTTTACATAATATAATACCGGAATGGATAAAAATCATTTCTTGTCAAATATAATATAACAAATTTATATTAATGTCATTTTTTACCAAGAATACCTAAATTCGAAAATAAATATCACTTATAATATTTTTTCAAAACATTATAGTGCTTAGATAATATCACTGAATGCCATTGTACATTGACATTCACCTTTTGCATTGTTGAAGTTCATTAAATAAGGCAAGATAAATAGCAAACATCAACTCAAAAACTAGTACATCAAATTCACCATCTCTCATTTCGCCCCAAGATCAATCACAGTGGAAGCATAAGCTATTCAAATAGACATTTGATCGCGTTTCTATCACAGTTTGTACAGTTAAATCAATCGATCTTCTAATTTATGATAAAACTTTAAGCAATTTTTGAATTATGATCATCACTGGTAAATAGTACAGTGAAACTTTTATCCACTACTTCAAACCACCGATACTAAAGCGTTTCGCAGTATCAGAGATTTTCATGGTCGAATAAAAATATCCCAGAGGATATTATAACATTATGGTATATAATAAAATTATTCTTTCCACTCAAATTATCTACAAAAACTCATAAATTATTATCAAATTGCATTTTAAGTGTCCCAGCACTAATCTACCGATTGCGTATGTTCTGGCCTGGCTATTATTCAAGTCTCAAATTACATCTCATATCTAGATACTAAAATTAATGTTTGTTATAAAATCTACGGCAGAATTTTTTTTTTCTTTTTTTTTTTTTTTAAGTACAATATATATTATTAACTCACAGCAGCTCACCTCGAAAAGAGTACATGATTTTTTATTTCTCTGTTGGATGTTGTTTCAGCTTCATTATTGTTATCAACTGTAATAATATGCTTTAAACGGAGTGTATATTTACAGTTTAGAAACTATTATCAACGTTGATAAGATTTTATTCAATCTTTCTCTTTATCGATTCAAATATATCACTATATTGGTTTTAGTTGTGGGAAGTATATTCTTCAGCAAGTTTCTTATCGTTATTTTTATTTCTTTCGACTAACTCTTGTCTCTCGATTTTGTCCTTTTTTCCTTGTCTGCTGTTGTGGATTCCGTACCCAAAATAGACTATGAAACCTATCACAGAGATACAATTCCTTCAACATTTATATTCAACAAATTAAAACGAAGGGGATTCTCAGTGTGTAGATTAGAGTGGTCCTAAGAAGGGTAATTTTTTAAGTTTTCAAGGTCCACCTTGAATATCTTAGAGTGGATACAAGGTCAACAAAATTCCGTGGCACCTGTTCACGTTGAAATTAAGGGCTAAAATTTTAGAATTTTTTTTCTGTATTTGGAACGGAACGAGAGTTGGACCTCGAGAATTCGAAAAATAGTGTAGATCCAGCATTCATACTTGTGGAAAAATTGAAACTGTATCTTACCGACAACCATCCAACCGGCGAATCTGATCCAAGTGTTCATGTCTAATTGCAACATTAGGTAAATGTTGAGGAAGATGCTCAAGCATGGAAGAAACGGAACTAAAGGAACCTAGGATTCAAAAATACATACAATAAATAAACAACTCTGAAAAAGTACAATTAATGAGTTAGTCAGAATTACCTGGAAGGCCAGTTTGGTATCAAGAACCGGTTGTCTGCCGATTGCAATAACGATAAGCACCATAATGAGTACCATTACAGATAAAGCTAATATTATCCACACATTGCCATTCATTATCGTTGATGTGTTCATATTCAACGTGTATCCAAATATTATAACGAAGATACCTGACCAAGGAAGAATATAAGTTAATGAACAAAGTGTTATTTGTCAAACTCTGAAATACAAGTTTTAAAAAAGCCCATTACGGTACTTAATCAGAAATTGAAAAAAAAAATAAAATTATAAATAACAACTTACTGTACACCACAATACCCCAACTGGCAACACGACCAGAAAATTGTGTTGGTTCTTTCGTACCATTTAGATTAAATGTTTGCTTGAAAATTACCCATAAAGATGCTTGGGGTCCCTTTGCATGCATAGTACTGACGTTACTAGTGTGCAATTCGGGCTGATATCTAAACAGAAACAATTAGACCATAGTATAATTTCTTCACATTTGATATTTGAACGATCACATAGATTTAGGTTTTATTCAATTCTGCCATGACAATATAGGTATGTATACATGTTATACCTCAGTACTAATACACTGAGAGCTACTACTCCGTATGCCATTAAAGTTCCGATTGACATCATGTCAATAAGTTGGCTTAGATTGAATATAAGAGACATCACGCCTGAAATAAGTATAGAAATATGATGATTTGGTGAAGATTCTTTACAACAATACATATCAGACCTTTTTTTTCGTCAATATTCATAATTGAAGATCAAAAGCTTAGAGTTTGACTAGGAATAAGGGGATGTAGCATATTAACTGTCTGTATTTTATTTAATTAATAACTCACCAGCTAACATTCCAGAGACCATGGTACCGGCCAGTGGGGTTTGAGTCTTGGCATTTACTACTCCAAGGAATTTGAAAAGGATTCCATCATTTGCCATTGCATACAAAACTCTGGGTAAAGGAAACATAGCGCCAAGCAGGCTTGTGCATAAAGCGAAAACTGCTCCGATATTAACAATCCATTTCACAACAGGCCATCCAATTTGTTCAAATACATAAGGAAAAGGTGCTGATGGATTCTGAAAACGGGAAATCCATCAAAAGACTCGGAGTGGCAATAGAAAGGTCAATCCGTGATTTGACCGTGCATTTTGGGTAGGCAGCGATGTTTTTTTTGGGGGTTCCGTAGAGGAGTCGACCTGAGTGGAAAACTCAGTTTCCCGGACTAGGGGTGTTGCCATTCAATCATCATCTTGAAATTAAGGGTGTAATTAGTTTTTTCGGTTTATCTCCGTAACAGTGAGGCTGACAAAAAATTTGTGAAAAGCATTTTTGTAGCTTATACAATTATCTATAACTTTGATCTGCAGCTTTTCCGGCTAAGATCAATAATCAAAAAGTTATGACGAGATAACTTTGGAATTTTAAATCCTCAAAGTATTTCATCACGGTGTTTGTCGTCTTTTTCTGTTCATAACTTTTTTATTATTGATCTTAGCCGGAAAAGTTACGAATCAAAGTTATGGATAATTGTATAAGCTACAAAAATGCTCCGCACAAAATTTTTGTCGGTTTCACCGTTACGGAGATAAACCAAAAAAACTAATTATACCCTCAATTTCAAGATGACGACCGAATGGCAAGACCCCGAGTCTCGGAAACTGCAGGGTTTTCCACACACCGGCCGACTCCTGGACGGAACCCAAAGAGAAAAAAATCGCTGCCTACCCAAAATGCACGGTTTGACTGGAGTATAACGCGAAGTATAATTCCTTAATGAAGCAAACTGCTGTATGAATTTATAGAGCAAATGATGATTCGTCTTTACCTGATCGTAGTAGGGCCACATCATGGTAAGCACGACTGAAATTCCAAAATATGCGAAAAAAACGATCGTTAGAGATATTACGATCGCCCATGGTATATTTCGCTGTGGATTTTTTGCTTCTTCTCCGGTGGCAGCGATAGCATCGAAACCAACAAAGCCATAAAAGCATGTAGCTGCACCGCTCAACACTCCTTTAATACCAAAAGGCATGAAGCCACCAGTTCCAGCATTTTCCGTTCCTTCTGGAACATCTTCTTCGGGAATAGTCCAATTTCCTGGATGGGCTGTTCGATATTCACACAGTACAGATTTGAACAAAGTTAGCAATTTATATATAACTACGAGATGGTGTAATATCGAATGAGTATAGTTATGATCGTTAATTATAGATCTAAGTACCGTTCATTGATCCAGCAACTATAATAATCGATATAGTTATCAGATTGATGCCTGTAAATAAGTTATTTAACAGGGTTGATTCCTTCACACCAACTGCGAGCAATAGTGACAGTAATATGACAATTCCGAAAGCGAAAAAGTCCGGGTATTCGGACAGAAATGAAACGTTTATCGGTACTGCCTCTTGCAATGCCTGACTCATAACATTTCCTAAGAGATAATCGAGATAATTACTAAATCCTCGGGCCACACCGGCTGTACCTGAATAAAAAATTGAAACATCCTGTTATTTTATGACTGAAAATTAATTATAATTTTATATCAAATTCAGCTCCAAGATTGTTAAATAATTTTTATCTTTATTACTGACACGATTTGTTCTGTTGGACGAATCTTTCGAAATTTTATACTCCATATATGAGTACGCAACAGCTGCACATTGTTCAGACGATAACAGCAAATGATATGGGATCGCGAAGTTATCTTTGGATTGTGTTGAGGTGGGAGAATTTTCATAAACAGAGCTGTTACGAGTTTAGAAATGTTTTATTGATACGTTTTACAAGGAGTAGTGGTCTAACCGCCACATATTATTTCTTACCGGTATATGGCGTATACACGCTTGCCGCTTATATTTTGAATAGAGGTAAAGCGTCCTCATTGTCCTTTTTGATTTCTTTTTAACATATTGTTATCATGATTAGAATACAAGATTCAGTTTAGATTCCGGATTCCATGACCAGTAATCAATCGATGGGACTGACCATCTGCGTAAAATTTTCACGTGTTTGTGGGATGAACTTATAAAAATAGATTCAGAGTCCACCATGGAGTGACGAGTTTTTTTTTTTTGTTTTTTTTTCAAGTCAGTTCGTAGCAGCAAATAACAATAATTATCCCGCCTATCAAGTCCAGCGATTTTGATCTATTCGTATCGAAATATATTTGGATAATGAATATTATCTTACCAATAACGTATTCCAATATAAGATTCCATCCGATGATGAAAGCAACGAATTCTCCAATCGTCACATAGCTGTATACGTATGCAGACCCAGCTTTAGGGACCCTCGATGCAAATTCGGCATAACATAATCCTGAAATGTAAAAATGACGATAAAACGAAAATTATAACTCCAGGTCAATCAATGATTAATTTCCTGCTAGCCGTCTTATGATCAAATAAAATCCCGCACTGTGTCGATGATTGGCTCTACTACCTTTATACTACAATTAGCGAGTTTTCTTAACAATCCAACTATGGAATATCACATGCCTGCCAATGCGGATGCGAAAGCTGCAATGAGGAAGGAAATGCACACTGCAGGTCCTGCAGTATTCCTCGCGACTTCTCCTGCAAGGACGTATGCTCCAAGACCCAGAGTAGCGCCAACACCAAGGGCTGTTAAATCAAACATCCCCAAACATCGGTATAATGCTGTATCAGCTGTGATATCCCCTGTGTCTAGTCTTCGTCGGGATAATGCTGCCAAGCATTTTCCCGCCATTATCGGTTATTACTATTAACAGGAATTTGAAGAAATTCTCGATTTCCTATCAGCAAAAAACATTAAATAATCAGACGTACGTAATGGGGATGTAATTGTTCATTTATTTTCTTATTGACACAGAGTATAATCATATTTTACACCATGCTATACCAGAAAGTAATTATAATAAATAATAACAGCACTGATCGAGACAGTCATATATAAAGAAATCGGTATGTTCTATCTACCGCATACCATCGTAGGATCAACCGTAAGGATAAACCTTCGAATCACACTAAAGCGACGTGTTTTTTCATATTCTTTCTGAAATGAAGAGATAATTTCGTGTTACCTGTATCCTATGATAATATGTATGTACTCATATACCGGAGATAAAAAATATGTAATGAGCTCATATAAACTTGATCGGTTTTTTTTTTTCCGACTGTCTGCGGGAAGGACTCGTATTATAATATGAATCATATGTATGTGTATTAGCGGGTGCTTCATTTGAAACGAACAATTTTTTTTTTTTCCCTGACAAATGAAAATTTGGTTACTCACATCGAAAAAAAAATTCCCTCCAAAGATGAGCCCTTAATTTTCATTTCAAGTACTGCCTGTTAATCGTTGAATTTTTCCGATTTAAATAACATGTAAATCATTGGTTTTTTTTTTTTTTTTTTGCAAATCGTTATAGCTCATTTCGGTTTTATGATTTTACATTGCGATTAATCGCAATCTATAGTGTATTAGAGGCTCTTTAAATGTGTCCATTAATATTTTTCTGTAACTTGAACCGTCTCGTCGGTGTCGGCCTCGAAAGCCCAATGTCCACAAAAATTGTCATATTTTCTTTGTTATCAACGAAACGGCTGAAGTTGCAATAAAAAAGTCGAAGAACAATTTATACGGTTTGAAAACCTTTTTTTATCGTAACTTCAACCGTTTCGTTGATAACAAAGAAAATACGACAATTTTCATGGACATTGGGCTTTCGAGGCCGACACCAACGAGACGGTTCAAGTTACAGAAAAATATTAATGGACACTTTTGAAGAGTCTCTAATACACTACAGATTGCGATAATTCGCAATAAAAAATCATAAAACCGAACTGAGCTATAACAATTAAAAAAAAAATCCAATGATTATTTAAATGGAAAAAATTCAACGATTGACAGGAAGTACTTAAAATTAAAACTAAGGGCTCGTCTTCGGAGGGAATTTTTTCGATGTAAGTAACAAAATTTTCATGTGTCAGCGGAAAAAAAAATGTTCGTTTCAAATGAAGCACCCTAATGTGTATAAAATATTACTAACAGCGTATAGTATTCGAAATTATTACATTGAGAATTCGATGTCGTATAATACCTATGGTTACGTTTAATTTACACGATTATATGATCTAGACAGGTGTTGCAGTATTATAGCATGCAACAATCATCGTATTGCATCGTCTTAACTGTTCTATAGATCTTATAAGATAAGTGGTGTAATCATGTCAAGTGACGATCAGAAAAGCGATATGGGAATCAGTTACTCCCCTAGCTATACGAGACAGATTACAATGTGGGATATAACGACTCGTCACAGGTACTGAATGAAATATGAGGTATTACTCGATTCGTTGCCAATATATAATAGGGCAAACCCTATTTGACGGGGGATCAGTCTACGATTGTTATACAAACATGTTGATATAGAGACTCGTTTTGGCGGTAATCAAAGTTTATACATCTTTATATCTGATATGAAATTCAAACAAATTCGTCGTCTCTCAATTCCTATCAATTCTTTATCCGTATAGGTATAGCAGATATGGCATATTGTTTATTATTAAAAGATCGAAGACCAATCCTTCATTTCGACTTACAGCAAGTGCTCAATCCTGCATTATATATCTTGATTTGAAAATTGACACATTAATCGCGAACGTACGTCTAATGCCTCGGTCGATTTCTTTGAAAATCAGGATGAAGTACTTCTGCATAAAATTTCTTTAGCCGGTATAATTAGGTGAGTGCTTTTTAATTAGTTTGACAGTCTTGATCGCTTCCTCATATCAAGAAGATTAAACTTATAGAAAATATATTGTTGCGATATGAATATATTGAAGCACGAGATACTTCGACAGTTTTTTTTTTTTTCAATTTTTCTATCATATCAATTTCACGATAATATATCGGCGATTTTATTGATGTCATTAAATTTATCTGGAATAATGACGTTTAGGTATTTCCTAGTAATTTTATTACCCTCCGTAATCACTAGACTTGTAAGACAGCTCATCACCACCCTCAATTATCAAGTCTTACATCAAGTGGCACTAGAAAATTGACACTATGTTCGAGTCAATAGAGAATTGCAATCATTTGCACAGTGAATAAGATATTCGTCCTAATCTTTGCTTCCAAAATAAGATAGAAAATCAACGCTTTATTAGTACATTACATCAGATAAGCCCATATTGCAAATATATCAAGTACCCAGTCGCTTCTGAATAAGTTGTAAAATTTTATTGTTGATCCAAAAGAAAAAAAGCAAAAAGGAAAAAACCGCACGTGTTATAGATAATAATTATAGGTAAGACACACATATCGTATAAGCTCGATATATCCATGAGGTAAACTATTCCAACGAACTGATACTCCAAGTACTTAAAACTTGTACTTCGAGCGAAAGTACTTTCGAAAGTAACAATGTCATAGATTCATAATAGCAATTCAGAACTCACGGTGGAATCTAATCTGTTCTTACGTTAACATTTACCTTACCAATTATATTCAGGCAAATAAACGATTGGAAAAAATTTAACAAACGTTAATAGACATCCCACAGTCAATGTAGCTAAATGAATTTAAAATTTAGTGTGTTTAGATCGATCGTTTAACACCGCGTTTAGCACCACAATCATAATCATCATCGAAGCACGCGACTATTGCTATAAATATTCACACACTTGTTATATACACAAATTATACACTAACTCCTTTGGCAAACAAGATAATATATGGGTATAAATATTGAGTAAAAACGACGAGACAGAAATTGGATGTTCTAAGTTATAAATAAAATGTAGAAAATATCTGTGTATAATTATAGGAATATCTTATTTGTAATACAAATAATTCTTACGATTTTTCAAGCTATTATTTAAAAACCATTATTTTTCTAATACACAGTGTGTGTGTATGTCACACCTAGATGCAGATGGATTCGAACAATTGCTTGATCAGATTACAGCGTTAATAGACGACACTGTAATCGTAATGGGAAAAAAATTCTATATACTTACTCCGGGAAAGAAACTTTTTTGCAATTATTGTTTTTCCAACTTCTCGCGCAACACTTCTATATCGGAAGTTACGCTTGTGGATGGTGATTGAACTCTGCTCATTTTTCAGTAAGTATAGGTATATATATACCTTTGAAATTGTGCAGAAAAACCCTGGCTCTTTTTCCTTACTTTATATAATTTCTCATAAACTAGAATTATCCCAAATGCGTCACTGGTTAACAATTAATTAATATATTCAACTATGAGGAGGTACTATTGCGGAAATCCTTTAGGGCTCATCCTGATTCACTATTTCACAGTATACATGATATTGATTGTATTTTGTAGAAGAAAAATCTCTACGAAGGAAAAACTATTTCCAATAAATTGTGCCTTGTTTTCCATGGCATTTAAAAACTTTGCTTTTTTTACACAGGTATTTTTAATCAGAGTTCATTGGCGGTTTCACCCTTTACGTAATATTGCTTTCCAATACGGTCACAGATCATCTCGATTAAAATAACCAGAAAGGTGAGAGATAGTGGAGGCAAATAAAATGAATATGTGTCTCGGTTGGTTAAAAAAATATCTGGGGTTTCCCTGATGTTTGCGGTTTTAATGATACGGAGATAACACCGATCTCTGAGAAATCGTTTGCCGCTATAGTTAAAGTTGTTTGTCCTTCGTCTGGAATTCTACGCAGCGTCAATAGAAAAATTACGGTATTATTCAAGTATGTATTCGAAATTGATATGAACAATGCCAGATAAGTTCCAAGTATTGAAAATCGACATTTTTTGTATAATATTGGATAAAAACGAATTGAAAAGAGCTATTCTAAAATGGAGATAAAGAATCCTTCTCAATGCCTTTGGGATGGTAAAATCGTCAATAAAAATTGAATCGATGCAATCAGTTTTGTCCCACATACTGCAAAAGGCAATGTATACATATGGTTACATAGGTATAAAAGTTGGAACAGGTTTTTGCCGAATAATTATCTCGCGAATATTCATTTTCTGAGAGGATCATAACATGCGTAGATACGATATTTACATACATATGCGAAGTTCCAGATGTACGTAATCGAAAGCAGCACAAACGTACGTGGGCGGTCGTTTTAACGTATTGAAAAAAGAGGACGAGGTTAATACCTCTACGATCCGCGTCTTGTACACGCGTCGCTTTCACGGCCAACGAGAATTAAATTCAAACGTACAAAGCGCGTGTACTATCATATCGGGTGTATATTGTGACATATGTGGATAACACACAATAGTATGCTACGGAATACACCCGAGTAAACTCGTAGTCTAAGAGCTGGTGACAATTTCACTAAACGTCTTCAGCATGGCTATAAAGTCGTCAAACGCCAGGTACGGGGTTCGTATGGTTAAAACCGAGAATTCTATAACATCCCACCCCCGCAGCTGTGTACGCCATGTTATAACACCAGCTACCGGTCTGGCTGTTAAAACTAATAATGTAATAGAATAGCAGATCAGACCTAAGTTGGAATTCACTTTGCCAAAATGACTTGAGAAACGCCTTTTTTTTACCTGGACCAGGTGGTCAAACGCAGCGGGGGTACTCGCGGTTTTAATGATATGAACCCCGTACCTGGCGTTTGACGATTTTATAGCCATGCTGACGATTGAATCCCACATAAACTTCGAATGAATTACTTAAGATTGAGACGTCTTCTCTGATAGTTTTTAGATTTTTAATAATGATTGAGTAATTAATTCGCGAGCAGTGAAGTGGAATTGGTACAAATAATACAAATTTAATAATATCAGAATTGCATAGAGGTGACTGTTTCAGTTTTTACCCATTACGCAAGTTTCTATGATAAACTTATATCGTAGGCCTTGCCACTCCAAAATATGATTAATTTATTTTCCAATTTCCTTGATAGAATTCCTGGTATTCCGAAACTTGAACTTAGGCTGATATATTACATAATCCTTATACAGTATACCATACACAATCATATGTGGCATAATGGCCCTGAGCAGTACAGTTTGATTAATTCCCTGTATAGATAATTACGTGATCGTTGGGTTATTTGGCCAATCCTGTTTCAATCAACCGTTATAGGAAATAGAAAAAAAAAACCATGAAACCAAATTACGTAAGTGATTCAGGAAAAAGTTTACCATCACGTGCGAATGGGTTCTTCGAATGGTAATCCGGTTTCCAACTACACATAGACAGATATGCGGTATAATAAACCTTTGGATTTTGATAGCTGCCTACCTGTACTTCAATTCATACGTGACATGTGTCTGATTACTAGACTCTCTAAAAATCCCTATCGACGTCTGTATAACGGTCACAAATACTTCCTACTCTACTGACAACTGACATGCCAATATTGATAACAAGTCACAATTGAAATCCGTATATTTACGAGCTGAGTATATAGATATCGAATTTGATAAGGTAGTAGCTGTTTTTTCTTTCGTTATTATTATTATTTTTTTTTTTTTTTCTTTATTGTGCAACTGTCAATTTTAATTAAAAACTCGTCGAAAGATAAATTATTTAACTGATCACACGGACCGTTCTAACTGACAATGATATACTAGATAGAGGGACGATGGTTGGGTCGAAAAAATTTGTAGAATAGAATAGAATAGAATGTTTATTTCACTATGGGAAAGTGTCTCCTCAGAATATCAGACATGAAGAATAGAAACGAAGCAAGACCGCATTACATAAATAAGCAATAAAATGTCGTCAAGAATTCTTTATGTAAGTATTTTTCCTGTATCGGTGTTCACGATTCAGTTACATTATTGAATCGGGAATATTAATCTGGATACGCCTTTGAGTAATATCAGAAAAATTGACAATTCCCGCCAGATTTCGGGTTGTGATGAATTGAAATATTCATTTCCCGCTAGAATCGATCATTCTTAATGTTTATCAGTTAGATATATAGTTCTAGCGATCTTCGAAACGAAATTTTTCCATTTTAGTTCACTGGGTCGACTCGCATATAGAACTGTCAAAACTTTAAATTGTCAATTCGAAATACTCGGTGATAGAAAAATAATCGATACGAGGATTAAACGAGACCTGTGTAGCTCCTGTCACGTTATCAATATTTCCCACGTGATAACTATAATCTTATTGCGTCAACGATATGTGGAGTTTGACGAAGATGGATACGACACGTTGAATACATCCACTGACGTGAAGTAATTGGATCATATACTTCAGTCGAAGATTTATGCTAGATTTGAATTTATATCATTCAAATTTCGCTCCTCTCTCTTTCTCTCTCTCTCTTTTCAATTATCTTGAAACTTTGCAGAAATACGTGAAAAGGAAGAGCACAGCACTCGACCATATTCAAGCGCGAAAAATATGTTTTTAAATTAAAAGATGAATAAAAATTGTGGCGTATATAAAACTGCGCAAAAATGACTCCGAAAATATTTCCATGCACGTGCATAAATAACATTCATTGATTCGTTATGACGAAAAACTTCGATATCCTCATATATAAATATTGTCTGAAAAAATTTGGGGGACCTTTTTTCTTGTTTTACAAAAATTAAAACGACAATTCTACCGAATGGCTTATTGATGTGATAGTCACTAACGCGTACATGTGACGTTCTTTCGCAATCTCGATCGTTGTTCACGGTGTATGCAGTCTGTTTCTGCATAAGTATATAACTTTCGCGCAGATTTGAAAATACTTTCGGCTCTATGTAAGAGACCAAGTGATTATTTAGAGGATTAAAATAAAAACTGTCTTAGTATAATTATAAACAATTTTTTATACGCACTATTATCTCCGTCGAATTATTTACTCGAAGGTCAATATTCGAAACGCAAAGAAATGACCTCGTACACTGACGGACGAACTGTTGCAGTTAACAATCTAGGCCGCCTAAACGAGGTAGGTAAGTTGACTGTCTGGCAGCAAGAGACACAGTGAAACATTTACTGTTAAGTGTTATAAGGTAGCCTCTCTCTTTATTTTTGCATTTTGCCATGTAACATATCAGCGAAGTAATAACTATACATATACTTTTAACCGATTTTAAATTACAGTAATGCCCCTCAATAGTCAACCCCTCAATAGTCCATGCCCCGCAATATTCAAGGAATTTCCCCTCAAGAGACTCCGCAATAGTCCGTCGAAGGCCCCCCTCCATAATCCCGATTCCCCTGAGACGGTGCTTAGCCACGCCTCTTAGAGCATGCGCACAACAGGGGTCCGTAGTGGTTGAGTATGCACGGAGAGATAGACTTACATATATACAGAGCGATTCTGTGGAGAGTAACGCGCCTAAAAGGTAGGCAAACGGGAAACGCCTGCGTTGACCAGCTCAAACATCGACGATTGGGTATTACTTATTACGTGGGAAATAAAACCCGATCGTCGATTTTTGAGCTGCTTAATGCAGGCGTTTCCCGTTTGCCTACCTTTTGGGCCTGTTACTTTCCACAGAATCGCTCTGTATGTGTGTGTTCAGTATATTCGGGTGGAGATGCGGATTATTGAGGGGTTTGAAGGTCCCGATGAGTTGACTATTGAGGGGCATTTAAATTAAATTTAATCTTCGAATTTAAATAACAATAGTGATCTGTAATGTGACCACACTACCTCTTCATATACTATCGAACTGTAATTAAATATACATTTTATAAGGAATAACTGGACGAACTGTCGGGCAAAACAGTTAGTCCATAATGGGCAAATCTTGTGTTTACAAGTCTCAATCGTATATTACATGTTTAGCCTTACAAATAGCTGAATTGGTTATAAATGAACGATTGGAAGTATTAATTTGCTATTTTTAATATCAATTGTAGCCAAATTCCATGACATTAGGGCATGCTTCTTTGAGGTTTTGTCAGTGACTATACGACTGTTTCAACTGTCCGACAAAAGAATTCGTCAATTTTTTAATTCAATAAATACGTTCATATCGTGTAATTATTATTGATATTGACCTCAAAAGGCAATATGTACTGATTTTTTCAATTATCGGTAATCTATTCATTGTTAAAATAATTGTTTTACCATTTTAAAAATTGGCAGCTGAACGCGATAACGGCACAACGGAGATTTTTATTTTCTCCCAGTGGTAGCACTGCTCTATTGCAGTGATTCTACTATACTATTATTCTGTTGGTACAGTAGACACTATTTTACCGACAGAATAATCACTATACTTTTCTATGGCGTTGCCACAGAATGATTCATAGTAAGGCAATATCCCTCCTTGCTTTAATCATTTTCTCGACAATTACTCAGGCAATCCATCTGAAACTTGGCATAAGCAATTGCCAAATCATACACTCGAACATATAATTTCACCAGAATTTACGGCGATTTAGTTCTATGCGTTTTGCAGATGTTAACGACCATATGAGCTGTTTTCCCATATGCGACCGTGTTAAATTCATAGATTTGAAAAATTCATAACTACTAAATTATTCAGTGTAAAATTCTAAAATAATCAATTTATCATTATTCTATCAAGAACTATCATTCATAAAATTTTCAAGAATTTTGGCGATTCCTGGATATCCATCCAGTTATGCCTTAATACCTAATTTAAGGTAGTTGTCATGATTAGAATCGATCTAATCGATAAAAGATATCTTATAAAGCGATATTCAACGGCATTGACAATACCGACTTGACAAAGCCCTCGATAACGTATCGTAATCTACTACGAGACTACTAGCTTATCGACAATTACTTATACTTTATTGTTTTTATTTCATACTTGTATCAGACTAGTCAACTTTTATCACTGCTATCGCCGTCGATAAATACTCAACATCGTACGAGCTTTATTTTATCAAATAGTTACAGGTACATCAATAATTATTTATTTTATAATTAAATCAAGTACTCATCGCACGGAGCACTGATATCTATCGACAGTGATAGCAGTGATAAAAGTTATGGAATCGAGCCCCAGAGCCACGTTTACCCTAAGCGCGTTATATGTGTTGATCGATAAGGCATTCAACACCCGATCAATCTCATAGACGCTTCGAGAATGCGGGTCTCGGACCGTCAGGCCGGTAAACACATGCCATTAAATTATCAGTGTCACACAAGGTTCGCCGCTCGGCTAGAATGTTTTATTTGTTTTATTGAATACAAATGAGGACCACCTTCCTATACCTACCGGGAGTATTCGTAGAAACGGTTCATAGGACGCCTGCATACAGGCAACCCAAACAGCAAGCGTTACATTTTGCTCCCACGTATAGAGCCAATGCGCATGCAATATGCGAAATAAAACCTAATCGCTTGACTGACTGTTGAGTTGCATGTCTGCAGGCGTTTCTACTTCCCTATAAACCGTTTTCACGAATACTTCCGGTATACCTCCATAGGGTCGAGCGGTGAGCCTAGTGTGACGCTGATAATTTCGCAGCATGTGTTTACCGGCCTGACGGTCCGAGACCCGGATTCCCGAGGTGCGTTCGAGATAACGCACGAAATTGACCAATGATTGACCCTAAAGAGCAATTGTTTGGTATATAAAAAAATGCAAATGAGAAAGTCACGGGCCAACTTTACACAGGTCAATCGGCACCTTACAATATGTTATAAATGAGCTACAAACTTGAATAAACGTCGAACGTATTCACGAATGGCTAGTCAACTTCATTCAGATAAATTAGTTACCTGCTTAGCTCGTTCGACGTCGTCGTCGCCCTATGAATGCCTGCGTTTAGTCTCGTACTAGAAATGCGATATCTCGGAGAATAATTATCGTAGATCATTTATTAAGGCGAAATTTTAAAGCTTGAAATCTGTACTTTGTAATACCGTTTAAAAATTCCATCTACCATTAGTTTTCACCGATATATCGCTATTTTAGTCAGACAGTATAACTATATCGCACTTATACATACATATCTGAAATTGATGGCGGGAATAGTTTTCTGAACCATAATTCAAACATTTTTTAAGATTATACTATATTCAAGAATTAACAGATTCGGAAAGTTTCTTATTATTACTTCCTTTATTTTGAACCAATCCTTGCCTTTCGATTCTGTCTTTACCCCCTTGTACACTGTATTGGATTCCGTATGTGAAGTAGATCACAAGACCTGTTATAAAAATGATATTATACTTTCTTCAAAATTCCTTTTCGACAAATTAAGACGAAAAAACTTTCTCTTGGATTCAGTACCAATCCCAGAGAGCGATAATGCATTGGTAAATTCCATTCTTAGAGATATCAGAATGAGATCAACGAAACGGAATCCAAGTTCACGTGAATTTGAATCTTTTTCGATTTTTTTCAGAAATGAGATTTATCGATCCATTCCCGTTCACTGGGTTGTTCGTAGCCTCACATATCAATAACTGTAATCACTAGTAGCTCAGGTCTTACCAACAGCCAGCCAAATAGCAAATCTGATCCAAGTATGTATGTCCAATTGCAACATCAAGTAAATGTTCAGAAATACGCTCACACATGGTAGTAATGGCACAAGAGGAACCTATGGTTTGAAAATAGAAGAAATTGTTAACATTCCAGAATTACGATGATGTAAGATAGTCCTAATTACCTTAAAGGTCAATTTGACATTAAGAACAGGTTGTCTTCCAATGGCAATAACGATGAGAATCATAAGCAGTAACAGTATAGATAAAGCTAAGATTACCCCCACGTTACCCTCCCGTATATTTGATGTGTTCGTATGTAACGTATAGGCAAATGCTATTGCAACGAGACCTGAAACGGAATTAGAGTAAAGCTATCAAGGCAACAATCAGATAAAGGTCTGTGCAGTTCCTGATTAGGAAGATGGGTACTACGATTGTAACTTACTGTATACCACGACACCCCAACTGGCAATACGGCCAGTGAATTTCGTTGGTTCTTTCAAACCATTTAAATTATAGATTTGCTTAAAGCCAGTCCGGAAGTCGAGTTTAGGTTCGTCAGCGTACTTAGAAATGACATTACTGGTATCCAATTCGGGCTGGTACCTAAATTAAAATTTTACATCAATCGAAGTGAGATTCAGCTCAGGTCTTAAGATTTTATTCATAATTTTACCCATAATTCACCTCAGTATTAGCACGCATAAAGCTACAACTCCGTATGCCATTAGAGTTCCGATTGACATCATGTCGATAAGTTGGCTCAGGTTGAATATGAGCGTCATAACACCTGGAATAAAGATCGAGAGATCCTCGCTTTGAAACTAGTAGAATGCACAGCATTATATTCCGAGATTTAGCAGCAACTCACCAGTAAGTAGTCCAGAAAATATTGTACCATATAGTGGTGTCTGTGTTTTATCATTTACTACTCCGAGAAATTTGAAAATTATTCCGTCATTTGCCATGGCATATAGAACTCTGGGTAAAGGAAACATGGCGCCAATCATGCTTGTGCATAAGGCAAAAACTGCGCCGATATTAACAATCCATTGAATAACAGGCCACCCAATTTGTTCAAATGCGTGGGGAAAAGGTGCCTCCGGATTCTGAAAATGGGGAAAAAGATTTGAAGGCGTGAATGGTCCTGAGAAGTGATTATTTTTTTGGGGGGAAATAATTAAGAGACGATCAGCTGCACGTATGAATTGCAGGGATATGATGATCCCCTTTTACCTGTTCGTAGTAGGGTAACATCATCGTGAGTACAGTTGAAATTACAAAATATACGCAAGAAACAATAGTGAGAGATATGATAATCGCCCATGGTATATTTTTTTGAGGATTTTTAGCTTCTTCTCCGGTTGTGGCAATGGAATCAAAACCAACAAAGGCATAAAAGCATGTGGCTGCACCAGTCAATACTCCGTCAATACCAAAAGGCATGAAGCCACCGGTTCCGGGATTTTCCGTTCCTGCTGGAATATCTTCTTCAGGGACAGACCAATTCCCTGGGTCAGCTGTCGGGTGTTTTTACGATAAAAATTTGATCAAATTTAGCGATTAAGATAATTACCGAATGAGTAGTTATGATCGTTAATTATAGATCTAAGTACCGTTCAGTGATCCAGCAACTATAATAATTGATATAGTTATCAGGTTTACGGCTGCGAATATGGTATTTAACAGGGCTGATTCCTTTACTCCAAATCCGAGCAAAGCTGTTAATAATAACACAACTCCGAATGCTAAAAAGTCTGGGTATTCAGACAAAAATGAAACATTTATCGGCATCGCCTCTTGCAATGCGTCACTCATAACATTTCCTATCAGAAAATCAAGGTAGTTGCTAAATCCTCTAGCAACACTCGCTGTACCTAAATAAACAAATTATAAACAGTGTAACGTTATTATTTCCCATTCAAATGGAGATGGAAATTAATATAATTCCTTCTCTGAAGTACGCTATGGTTTTCTAATCTTGTTCTTTTTTTTCGAATTCATTCATCAAGCATTCAATTATGACATAGCCAAATATTATCGTAACATGAATTGCAATTGTCTGGTTATAATTTAATTACGTCATAATTATTATGTATATTTCAACCGCTGTTTGTCTATTTATGATCGTTGATCAATCACTTAGAATTATTTTCGGGTATCGTTTCTCGCAGCAATTGGTAAAAAGTTTATATCGAAATATATTTTTATTATGAACAATATCTCACCAATAACGTATTCCAAGATGAGATTCCAGCCAATAATGAAGGCAACAAATTCTCCAATTGTTACATAGCTGTATACGTATGCAGAACCAGCTTTAGGCACCCTTGATGCAAATTCGGCATAGCACAGTGCTGCAAATTTGAAATAGCACGTTTAATTGTGTTAATAAATTGCGAATGAACCTCTGTGCAATAAAAGTGAACTTTCTCAACGATCAATTGCAGAATTTAAAATATAAAGTACCTGCAAATGCGGATGCAATTGCAGCAATCAAGAAGGAAATGGACACCGCAGGTCCTGCAATATTCCTCGCGACTTGTCCTGCGAGGACATAAGCTCCGAGACCTAGAGTAGAGCCAACTCCAAGTGCCGTCAGATCAAGCAGTCCAAGACATCGTGATAATGCTGTATCAGCTGTAATATCCCCTGAATCTTGTCTTCGTCGAGATAAAACCGCGCAGATTTTTACCGCCATTTTGTTGGTTAATATTTTTTAGAGGAATTAGAAGAAACCCTCGATGTACGATCTACAAAAATTAATACACCATACTATTCAATTGTTGACGCAGATAGAGATCAAATAAGATGTTCCCATACGGCTATCATAACGTTTGTAAAAGGATTAGGGATCAACGATACGTTGGGATGTGCGTTATAGTCAGAAATAAATCTAGATCGATGAAATTCATGATATCATATTATAGAATGCGAAAAAGTAACAGTAGCTTGGTGTACTTTACTCTTGATCTCAAACTCTATATATGGATCTTTGTCTTCGTTTTTATTGCGGAGGTGGTAGAGTCGATTCTAGTAGTTCGTACTTTTTTTTTTCTTTAATGAGATAATATAACGCGATTGAAAATTCCAGTTTATTGCATAATATTAATGACGGTGTACTATACATCATTTTTAGTGTTATCAATCCGATGGTCCTTTTTGATACGAAATTATTTCCGGACGATCAATCATACGTTTATGTAGGATCGTATAGCTACTCCGCTCTCTTGAATAAGATGATAATTCATCACCCCATATAATCGGGTACAAGGTACGATGTAAATTCGAAACTGTAATCACTCAAAGGATTCTTGATTCGAGTAGCTTAAAACCTAGTTTGCTATCTTTGCGCGTTTTATAGATACGTCTGATCGAGCACCAAGTTTAATCAGTCTAATTTCTCACATCTCTTTCTCTCACTTAGTCTAAACCGTCGAACTGAAGACCAAAATGGAACGTTTAACATCGCCTGAAATATCTATAAAAAAAAATATAAAAATAACGGCCAAAGATATAGTTTCGAAGTTGATTGGTGAAATCGTTAATCTCACATGAAGAATTTGTCGAATTATTGGTTCGTGCAAAATTACTTTGAAAGTATTAAAACCTGATGATGAGTAATTTAATGATTAATTACTCCGTTCCAATTTTATCAGAGTTCGGTCCTTGAGATAGAATTTGATTTTTAATAAAAGTTGCATAAGGATCTGCAAGACAAAAACTTATGAGATATATTTCGTAGAAAATTCGCTTCATTCTACAATTGATTTCAGTCTACTATATTATCTTTTCGCGGAGAGCTATACTATGGTGAAATATTTTCGAAAATTTAGTTTACAATTCGGCACATATTAGTTTTTTTAGATTAGTACTGAGATAACAGTTCAGCTGAAGATCATAATGAACTCCAGTACGTTTAATCTTTGCTTTTCATCCCTGACGGAAAAATGTAATAGAAATGATGGAAACATATAAAAACGGACTCAGACGGATTCAAAAGTCCGTCTCTATACGTTTTTTGAATCTCGATTTATCCAAATCTATAGGATCCTATCGGCAGCCGATTAGTTTGAATCGAATTTTTGTAGCAGCGATATTTTCGGTTTTTAATTTTTGATTTTTCGAATAATATCCGCTATAGAAAGTGCATCGTCTCTCTCCCTCGAAATTTGTCTGAAGAGGTGGGTATCCCGTGAAAACATTGAACAATGAAAATTTCTACAAATGACAACAGAATCAGAAATATGTTAAATTTCCGGAAGATTATGCATTCGCAGAAGTTCCACCAAAGATTATTCACACCTGAATAATCAATAGCGTTTCACCACCGGTTATACTGCAGCGCGAACTTTTGTACCTGTTCAAAAATCTCTTCGCTCCCAAATCGCGGTTTAGCTGTAGCACTAAAGGCGATAAATAAAAAATACATAAAAGCCGTGTTGGTGTATAATTATTAACTATATAAGATATACATATACGCACGATTATCACCGTAGGATTTTCTCTATACGAAGATCAAAGTGGATCACTGATGGAAGTGTAAGACTGACTTGACTGCCTGACAGCAAGCGATACAGTGGAACATGTTACACATGCGATTATACTTTACTGTTAAACGTTTGGACTCAGCTTTTAGCCCCACTCTTTATTCTTACATTTTGGCATATAATATCACTTGAATCAAGTATACCTTCATTTCGACTGCGCTTATGTCACAAGATTCATACTTCAATTACGACCTTAGTCTACTATCAAGATTTGCAGCAGCGAATCGGCGCGGAGTATACAAAGAATACCAGAGCTAACTGGGTGTACTTATACACATTGCGGCATATCTCTCAAACCACACGATATTCTTTAATCCAATTAATACAATCATAAGTCATAGTCTTAGTGAACTCGCTCTTGGAATTTGGACGAAATCGGCTGAGCGGTTACCGAGATATTGGCTGTTAAAGTTGAACGAAAAATACGCTCTCCTCCTTCTTCTTTGCAATCACGCTCCAGAGACCACGATATTTTTTAAATGGTTGCATGAAGGAACTCAAAATTTGAACCGGGTATTCTCGCTACTGAAATCTCGACTTTTTTCTATTTTGGATAAAATCCAAGAACAAAATGACCCTGTTATATGAATATATTTATTTTTGTTATCGAAAATGTGATAAAAAATATTCCACCTACCTAATTGAGCATATGCTTGCATTCGATCAATATTTTTCAAGTATATTATGGAGTTAATATCTATTAATCGATAATCAACGACAATCAGAATTATTTTCTATTTGAAAAACTAAAAACGTTGTCTTAACTAAAATGAAGCATGTTGAATCCGACTTATTACATCTATTCAGATGAGTATCATACTAATTCTCTAAATACTACATGGTTTAACTAAACTCGAAGAAGATAGAAAAAAGTCAATAATCTGACACGATTATCAGTGACATTACGGATGATCCCATGATTAGCTTCGTATCGTATTACGTATAGCTAACTACCATGATAATTAGTTATAGATTAATGAATACCATCCACTGATGTAACTATTATAACAATTGCCATGCTACAAGGCTTCTTTGATAATCAATTACAGAATATAATATGTATGCATGCAATACTTCATATGACTGCAAAAACTGCTATTGAGAAATAAATGCATACCTTTTTCTGATGTAAGTCAGACAGCCCAAGTTCTTGACATCAGATCATCGATATCTGATGAACTGTTATAAACAGGAAATCCAGTATTAGGAGGAGTTTTCTTCTATCCATAATTGATTTATCTTTAAAGAGATTAATAGAGAGTTTAAATAATACTCTAACACAAATAAAACTGAACTGTAATAAAGATATTTATTTATTTGCTTTGATATTTACATCCCAACAAGCTGAATATACATATACAGTATAATATGAATCGTTTACTTTTATCAATTTTGCTTCCTTTGGGTCGAATAATCCTTACAATATCGCCCCAAAATAACATCATAGCATAGTATATTCACAGTATATAGTATTCAGCGAATAATTATAGTATAATAACAGGACTGATTGCAAGGATTATGAAAAATCAAACTAACGAAATCATTATTTGAATCACATTTTTTCTGACACATGGAAAAAAGATTAATATTCACAAGCCCGTGATATGTACTGATATCTTGTAGATAATTAAGATGTAAAGAGCCGATAGGCTTGTATGGATGCGTGTATGCGTCCGGAAAAACTTTTCTTTAAAATTGTTCAATCGCCTCACAGATATTTCTTTAATCTTTACTGCAGATATTCCTTTTTTATAAATCAATAAACCTGAGCTTTTCCAAATTATACAACGATATCCAAAGTATAACTTATTGTGTTATATAGTATAGCATTATCTGATCAACAGTACGAAGACTATGCGAGTGTTTAAATATTGAAAACATCATTCCTCACTCCGGTACTATACATAAATTATTTTTTCATTCTAACATTGACATCGCTTCATAATGCGTCATGAATCAGGGACAATCCATCAGATGATTCTATAGATTCCAGCTACTACCCCAGTTGAAGGCTGATCAATTTATCTGCCGTAAGTCAGGATTCTAATCCGTTAAATAATTCTTGATCAATAGCTGAAAACCTAGTTTGTTATCTCTCTGAGCATGAGGTATCTGATTCTGAATTATATTCATCAGTCAAATTTCTGTCTCACTTATACCGAATATTTTTATTAAATGAATTCAGGTAAAACTGGTCGGAGTCAGAATTTGATATTGCTTTTCACAAGTTGCATGAGATTCAAGCTCAGTATATAAAAATTACTTTGTAGACGATTAAATAACGGGTATTTCGTTATGAAATCGATGCCTGGTGATAACGGTATGATTCGAGTTCATGGGCTCTTTGTTTCAAAGGTCACAACTTCTGGAATTAGGTAAATGATTATCGGGCAGATTCCGCTATCTGATTGATTGTCGTGCTTACAGCTAGAAACCAAGCATCAAAAACGTGAATTCAATATCTCTTGATCTATGTCGTACGTCTTGTTAAACAAGAAAGAAGAAATCAAGCATTTTAAAATTGTCTGAAACGGATTATGCAAAAAAAGCTTAGCTAGTTGAAACCAGTATAACTTCTACCACGAAAATTTGCGAAAATACGAAATCGCTATTAAAGCTGAGGAAGTTTGTATAATTTTTATGATTTATTGTATCACAGGAACGAAGTAATAGTAATAAGTATAAAAACTAAGTATTAAAGAATTTCAACATCGGTACTTGTGATTTTTTTAATTAAGTGGAACATTTTCTGAAGATATTTGAAACGTATCTGGATTAGTTGCGCATCCAGGACAAGTGTGAAGAGTTTCGTGAATGAAAATTTCACAATCCAAGCAGAATCCCTGATGGCATTTTCCGCACATGTAAACCTGAAAGTAAATCTGAGTCTAAAAAATCTGCAAATTGAACAAATTGAACAACTAAACAAATTAATAAGTCATTACCTTCTTGTCTAACTGAGTCAGGTTCTTTCTACAGGCGTAGCATATCGAAGGTTCTCCCTCGTAAGCTACTTCCTTATAATTTTCAACAGGAAATAAATGGTGGTAGGATCGAGCCAGATGAGGTGCCGAAACAAGGGTCAATCCGCAGGCTCTGCATTCGACTGGTAATTCGCAATGTTTACTATAACATTGTGGACACAAATAGCCAGTTGTTGCCAGCCTGCCGTCATCGTCCGAACTCTCAACGTGGCTGAGCAGAGATATAAAGAACAGAAGAAATCGGGTTTGAAGAATTGGAAAAATTGATGATAGTTCTATCGTAAAGAGAAACTTGAAGCCATTACCACATGCACATAGTCATGGGAGTTTCAGTCGTCGAATGCAAGGCGTGATGCGGAAAACCCATCTTCACTAAAGCTGAATCTAATCTAGTCGCAGCTGCTGGTGGATCAACGTGGACACTCAACTGCTCTTTGTAATGTTTGTCATCTAAAACTACGCCGTGATCACCGCCGGTTACGGACGCTAATCGTTTACAGACGTGTAGTTCGGCAGCAAGTCCAATTACACTGCAGCGAACTCCTTCAGACTTCAAACTCTGTATGTGCAATTGGATTAACAATTATCAATTTATTGATTATTAACAGAAGGAAGTCAAGTGTATTTATAAATACTATTTCATGGTTTTCGTGAACCGAGATACGTTCATCTATGCCATTAGATCAAATAAAACAGAAAATCTGTATTCACTCGTTGAGAAAATATCAAAATGTGATGAAAAAACGTACTTCCATAGTTACGTTTATGTCCGCTGGATCACAGGTCGTTAGAGACCCCATTAGCACGAGGATTTCTCTGCTGGCATGAGACGGTAATAATCTCAAAGATTTTAGAGCCAGTTCTAATGAGTTTTGTATCGAAGGTTCACCAGTTAAAGCTGTAAGATGCAAGCCCTTCAATTCCTGGGGTGTAAAGAATATATTTAGAATATAAGACGACAAAGTAAGGAAAAGACACAAGAGTAATGGTCAAGTGTGACTAAATGTTTGCTTGGATTTTCAAAAACGCATTTTCATGGACTAGGAAGTGTTTTTCCAGAAGAAATCCGTCTTTAATTCTTGCAAAATTACTGTTACCATAAAACCAAGCAAGTAATTTAAGATTGTTTGGATTTCCAGGTCATTTTCAAGCTACTTCTTATACCTCAGAGTGTTTTTCTACAAGAAATCTGCATTCAAATCTTATAAAAATTATCTTTGCCATAAAACCAAGCAAATAATTTAAGATTCTTCAGATTTTCAGATGTTTTCCGATTTCTTGTTATACCTTAATGTGTTTTTTAGGGTTTCCAGCTAGCTCGCTCAATTTTTCAGCGCGCTTATTCCTTGTGACGATTAATCCCAGTTGACTGATAGGATTTTGGTCAAAAAATTCATCAATGAAATCCTCCAATAGCTGTAAAACGAATGAAACATAAATTCTTTAAAAACAAACGAACCCTAAACGACTACAGTGTGAAAAAACAAATGAATAAGTTAACTTCCATAATCTCTATAGCCTTATAATAAAACAACTCACTTTTATAGAGCAAAGTAACCTCGTAGGTTTCAAATCTTGACTAGACATAGCCTCCGAACAATCGAGAACAATGTAAAGATGTCTCATCATTCCTAGTCTCGCTCCTCCCTGTCTTTCAGACTGACGTTTTCTCTTCGCTCTTTGAATAATGTCTGCGACTGCTCCTTCCAAACATCCATCGTCGTCTTCTTTGATCGCTTCCCTGTTAAAAAAAAAAAAAAAATAAAGGATTTTATTTAGGGTTTCAAAGATTTGAAAAAAGTTTATCAAACCCTGAAGTAGATTAAATGGTTTTTTTTTCAACGACCAAGTGCAGCGATTTATTTCTAAAAATTGAAACTAGCTGCATTTTATGAATTGACGATTTTTAATAACTTACCATGTTTTCTCGTATCCTGTTTCCCATCGATATTCCTTACCATCATCTTCGTCGGCCATATTTTAATGGTTATTCCCTTATTTTGACAATTCTTCTTGTCAAAAGAGAAAATTCTGCGATAGGTTATTTTTGTTTACAATAGTTTTATGCCAAAACGAACGTGATACGCGGCAAAAGATGTACCAACGTGAGTGTGACAAAAAAAAACGAGCAAACAAAACAACTAGGTATTCTATGATAATAATAATTATGTGAAAATAGATACATATTTATTTGTTTCTTCTAAAGTCACGCCGATGCATAAACGGCGCGAAACTATAAAAAAAACTATTATTTTTACTCATATTTTTGGGGTATATGAAGATATAGAGTGAATGTATTGTATTAACGAGGTTTTATTCAATATGAAACGTTGATATGGAAGCATTAATATTCCCTAATCCCTGTCCTCTACTACGTAGTTTCAAACATGTTTCAATGATAAATATCGCGGTTTGGAATAAGCCGTATTTTAAACTAGAATAAGAATATTTGTAAAAATAAGTTGAGGATATATAGGTTGTTTCTCAAATCTTAGACGCCTTAATATCAGAATTTTGATAAATACTAAATTCTTAGGTTACAACTTGGACTACGCACTTGCGTATCCGGCTTCACCGGTGGGAAATTCAAATCCATATTTTCGAACTTTCAAGTAGATCGACTAGCGCGTCTATTTTTATGAATCATTTTATTCCAAATAACTCGATTTATCACCTGAACTAATCTAACCGTCTAAACCAAACTCGGAAACTAAATGAAACCTTTATTAAATAGATAAGTAAAATATTCCCGCCAAAAATTCGACCCCGCCGTCGTGGCTCGCGAGCGACATTATCATTTAGCGCCACCGTCGCCAGACGCGGTCGCTGTTTTTGTCCCGTGGAATTGACGGAAATTTTTCTCTATTTATCGTAAAGAATATACGATTTAACTTCGCATAAGTGTTATTATATTCGGGCGTAAGTTTTCACATTAAATTAATAACTACCTTTATGTGAGGCGTGGATAAGTCCTGGACAAGTGTATTCGAAAATAAATATATTCTATCAAAACGGGAAGTAGTGATCCTCGAATGATATACCGCGATAGTTTTCTGTGGTATAGCCATCTTGACGAGGATCGGCTTGCCCGTGGACGGCGGACGGGTCTGAAATCATAATTCTGTTGCGGCGGCAATGGCATCCTTTATAAATAACACCAGTTTATTTAAAATCATCAAATTTTATTAACAGTAAATTACACCGCCGTTATATAGTTCAGTATATAAAACGCGTTATTTAATAACCGGGTATTTACATTACCTACTCGCTCCGTAATATCATTAAGATAAAATTTTACGCCACTGTATAGTATATAGTGTATACTCGCGTTTACACGACTCTTTTTCTCTTCCCTAACCACCACGCTCCCCAACCTCAATCAATTTTATGCGGGAATATAGTTTCGTTTAAAATTATCTCATTATTATTTCATTATTCATTACGTATTTTATAAAGAACAATATAAAATATAAAACGTGATAAAATTATTCATGCCTATTTTATTCCATCATATTTTATTTTTAATTTTTGTTTTATCTTCAAAACTCTTAATTACTCAAATATCTATCCGTTACGATAATAATACTCACGATTTTTCAAAACGTCTAATGATACTTAATGAATATCACTTCTCCCTCTTTTTTTTAAAATAACAATTAATATTACGCAGGGGATTTCAACAACACTATAACATCAACATGGAGGGAGGCGATGGCCCTGCTGCCATCAACAAAAATCCTACTGCGATAAAAGGTACCCATATAACACAGACACCCTTTTTCGTTAAATAGTATCACAGATTCGGTTGCACGAAGGTAAATTATTATTTAGGAACCTGGTGCGCCAATTTAAAAATTTTTCTCTATTTTTACGTTCTTAAAAAGATTATCACTCCATTTTATAATACGAATGGAGAAATTATTTAATCTGCAAAATTGAATTCCAAATGAAAAAAAAATTGTATGTTCCTAGAGAAACCAACCTATATATAGGTATGTTATCCAATTTAATGAAATCCAACGTTTTCTTTTATTAATTCTTCAGTGGCGCAAGAGGAAATGGGAAAACTAGACGTACTAGTCTGTGGCCAATGTCATTCGGTGTTTCATTTCGTCGAGGAATTTCAAGAGCATAGAAACAACGAAGGAGCTTGTTCGAAAGTTTCTCACTTTCGTGAGAATAGTAACGTTAGTATTTGAGGAGTATATGATACTATAGAAATAGACAAGAATGTCTGAAGCTATGCTGCTGGTTTATGTTATAAATTGAATGTGAAAATTACAGAATGAGCAGAAGGCACAAGTCTGGGCTTTCCTCCTTTGGAAAGATTCGCAAATACAGCAAGAAGGGACGGACCGAGACACAGCAAATTCATGGAAATTATATCAGAAATGGTGTAAAATGGATACCAATATCAGAGATTCTTGGATCGCCGCTGGAAAGACTATACAAACATTCACCAAAATTAGCAATGCCAAAATGCAGGAGGTTTCCGTACGTCAACCTGCTAATGTGAATCCTGAAGGTAATGTACCGGACAGATAAACGAGGGAATCAAAACTTGATAAAGATATTAAAACTATCTACAAATCTAGGAACGAAGCGAATGGTAGTTCGCAAAGTCATTCGCAATGGGCAGCCTGACGAAGTGGCCGAAACTGGCGTCAAAAAGGAAGGTAATAAACCTGCTGATTCAAAAACGTTGACTAAGACTCCGGAACAACTGGAAGGAGATCAAGAAAAGAAAGAATTACCACAGTCAAAGCCTACAGTGGTGAAGCGAAGGGTAAGAAATAGTTATGAGCAAATTTTCAACCCATCAAAGAGTTTTTTCGAATTTTTTGAGCTAATTTAACAACATTTTTGTGTCTTACGCGGGCCAGATGAAACCGGCGAAGCTACCAGGCGAAGAGGACGGGGAATCAAGCGACGAAGAATACGTTGTTGAAAGAATTTTGGCCAAACGATTTAACCCGAAGAAAAAATGCTTCGAATATCTGCTGAAATGGGAAGGTTTCCCACTGTGAGTTGTATTCTAGCTTCACTCTAGATTATAAATAAGAAGAAAAAGTAAGAAGCTATTCATCAATATGCTTGATATTTCCAGCGAGCAAAACACATGGGAGCCTGCCGAACACATGGACGCATGTAAACACCTTTTAGAAGAATTCGAGAGAAATCTTGCCAAACAAAAAGAGCTAAAAGCAGCACAGCAGCAAGCTGCTGCTTTAAAATCAGCTGCTAGAACTCCTGGCCCTGTGCAAAAACAAATGGTCAAGCCTGAGGCTGGAAAACCGGGTCCAAGCAGCGCGGCTCAAGCAACGTAAGCCCTTTACTTTTTCGCAGTGATGTAAAAACTCATATGAAAACGGAATTAACTGATGAAATATACAAACGCTATTCCGAATTTAACACAAATGCGTTTTTCCCAATTTCAGGCGACCCATGCGATCTAGTAAATCGAAAGCCATGGACCAAGTGAAGCAGTGGTGTGGCTCTATGAAAGATGAAGACAATGACTGTAGGTAGAACCTTTTATTCTCTAACTTTATTCACCCTATTGCCAGTTTTAATATTTTTGTTTACTTTACAGTGCTAGGAAAGCGTCGAATCGCATTTTCGGACAGTGATTCAGAGGAGGGTGGCAGCGTGACTACAAAACGAATGAAAACCGACACTGGTAGCGACGACGATTGGACAGGAGATTCTGAAGACGATGCAATGGGTCGTCGCGACGTTATTCAACGAGCATTCAACCGGGCTACAGCTCAACCAAATGGCTCAAATCGCACGGTTGTGTCCAGCGCTGACCTAGCGACGTCTATGGGTCTCCAATCCCCAGAGGCAGCTAAATCCGGTCAAACTCCAGTCCTAGTAGCAAATGCAAAAGGCGTAGTCAAAGTAGACCCTAAACAGATGCCAAATCTGACTTCCGGGGTCTACGTAATGTCCAGAAAAGACGGTATAATAAAACTCGACTCATCTCCGAGCGGTAAAATCGGCGTCAAAGGCTCCCCAAATCCGCAGGGCGTTTTAATGGTCCAAAATCGCGAGGGTCCCGGTATTGTACGCAAGCAAGTACTTTCCGGGGGTCAAACCTCTACAATAACGCCTGTAAAAGTTGTCTCAAAGCCAGACGGCAGCCAAGTTGTAACTCAAATGAAGATAGTCTCTAAAGGAGCATCTCCAAAGCCGGGAACAACCACCCTCCAGAAGCAGGAACCAATAAAGATACAGCCAAAGCCTGATGTGAATCAGCTACAACAAATCCACGTTGTTACAGCAGTGCCGAATCTACCTACGATGGGATTGCAGCCAAGAATTACCGCCGGTATTAGAGGCCCTCTGGGAACTCAACAGCGTGGTACCAGCCGGCCTTTACTATCCAGAACTCCGCTGCGCGCTAACACACCAACTAGCATTCTCGGTTCTACACTTCGTACTCCGGTCCGAGCTCCGGCGCCGAAAGCACAAATTCAAGGTCAACAGACGAGACAGATTCTCCAGAAACGTCCGTCTACTGGGTCCGTCCAAAGCCCTGGTTCTGGATCCGGGAACTCTAGTCCTGGAACGGGCCAAGTTAGACCAAAATACACGGTGCTCAGCGCCCAGCAAAAACCTGTGCAGAAGACTGTCGTTAGTCCGATACAAACGAAGCCAGCACCAAGACCGACGATTAACAAACAACAGTCGCTACTTTCTCCGCAACAAAAATTACTCATGGCAAAAAAGAAGGCCCAAGAAGCTGCCGGCGTACTCAGAACTGGCAGAGGCCTCTTGGCCGGGGCTCGAGGCACCACGGGACGCGGGAGAGGGCGGACTGGCGATTCTGGTACAGCCACCGCCGCCGCAGCTGCTAATGCTGGTGCTCCTGGGAACAAACCTAAAGAAAGTAAGCTTGCTGAAGGGGATGGTTTACATATGGAATTTCATGAAGTTGGTTCTGAGGAAAGTAGCAGTGACGGTGAGACGGAACCTTCCCTTGATTCAGGGCCAATACCTCCTATTGAACCCGATAGCCCACCTCGTCCCTTCACACTCTGTCCTCTGACAGGTCGCATCGTGGGTCCTGACGGAGAACCGGTGGAACAACCTGGCGAAGAAACTGGTCAGCCGGCTCCAACGACTCCTCCAGAATCCACGGGCAGCTCGGCTTCCGTTGTAGCTGTGGCTTCCGCCGTTGGTGCGGATAGTAAAGACGACGGAGCAGATGCGACCACAACTTCTCCCTCTACTACTACGGAACTGGTTTTACCCTCGCTAGATTCTCTCACCGAAGGAACCGGCATTATGAGGGTAGAAATGAGCCCGGGTGGCACGACGGGCACTATTGTCCAGACTAGCGAAGCGGCGCAAATCAACCTTTCAAATGTAGCTGTTGCTGCTCCAGACCTTCCTTGTCTGGATGACAGTGCTCCTCCCGTCGTTACGCCAGCGACAACCTCTGCTCCAACTTCGCTGACAGAATCGACCTCTGTAAACGAAAATCTTTGTACAACCGCGAGTTCTTCTGTTACTACGACATCTTCGGGAGCTACGGCTACCGTTGTTTCCGCCACTATTAACACGGACACTAAGACTGAGGATAAAGACGAGGATAAAAAAATTGTCGAAGATACTTCCAGCCTCGTAACCATCACCAGCGAAGACGGAGTCGTTTATCAAGTCGCGGGTCAGGGAGAAGATGGTCAAACTTTGTTAGTTACACAAGGCGCAGACGGCGAACAACAATGCGTTTACGTTACTACAGAACAACAAGGCGACGACGGTTCTGTATTGACGCTTGATCATGCCGTTGCTGAAGCTGTTGCACAACTTATGCCAGACCAAGTCAATCTAACACCACAATTTTACGTCAAAGAAGGAGATGCCGAGTCATCTGATAGCCAAATGGTAATGTCTATTATGGAAAATAATGGCAATGCTGTGGCTGGTGCACAGGAAGATTCAGACGGGCAAGCTCAGGTTGTCGCACAAGTCGTACAAGCCGATGACCCGACGCCAGGTAATGGAATTAATGATTTAAAGAATGTTTTTGGAATGATTATGTGTTGAATTTTTCATCATTTGAATTCTTCTCATCCTAAAACTGGTTTTAATTACTTTGATTAATAGGTGGAACTCGGAGAGTGGTATTGCTGTTGCCTGACGGTCATTTGATGATGACTGAAGTGGACGAGGAACAGTACGCAGCTTTGGAATTGGACAAGTGAATGGATGACATTTATTGAGATTGACATCAATGAAGAGATGGAAAAATTTGAGAATCTGCACGAAGGTTGCGCCCTAAAAAGCACTTTTGAATAAAGGGTGGTAACCGGGGGTTGTAAATATGTAGAAACACGTTCACTTGGTACGGTAAAATACGATAGATCTTTTGGCTGATTGATTGGAATAGGTAAAATAACTATGATTGTGTTGTTGGAGTTTTGTAAAAACAATTATCAATTGAGGTGAATCTAGGCGATAGATTTAACTGATATTATGTTTTAGAATTTCATGTCTAAATGTGTAACGGTACTCTTGCTGCAGACGCTAATTGCGTACTTTGGTCTGTATTTATGTTCTATGTATGAACACATACGGATAACAAATGCATGCAGCGGTATAGAAAATAACATTTTAAAAAATTAACTATATATTATCACTATATCTATAGGTTTGCAAAGCATATTGTATTTTTAGAATAGAAAAGTATCAACTGGGATTTTATATTCATCGTAGTATTACTATTCAATTTTCATGGTCTACAGTCAGTTATGAGTATGAAACCCACACAGGCTCACTTTTCAATGTATGTAAATAACTCGACACATGGTTACATATTTTTCTCTTAATTTCAAAACCGTCAACCTTGAAACTTAAGATGTGACGAAATCAAAATGGTATGAAACCAATTTTACAAAACTGTACTATCACCTATATCCGTATGCTTAAACTTCATTTAACTGGCATTAAGCTTCGTCATTAGTTTATCGTTACTAATATCATAATGATAATTTATTCTCTGTTTTATACACGTCTACATACGATCTGAAACGCACAGTTTTTCCAACATTTGATTACAGCTACATATTTCAATTTATTTCATTCATCATTAGTTGTTGACGAGTTGATTACAATTAAACTCATCGTTTTCACCTTCGTCCGCATAGTTCTCTTTATTATTTTCCTTTCATTCCACTCTTTATATAGTCGAACAAATCCACATTGTGGTAACGCATATTTTAAGTTGGTATATGTATATGAAGAAATATTTATAAATATCTATCGAAATAGTAGATTGTCACTAATTCATTTCAGATATTTATTTATCAACGCGAAATAAATTGTTAATAAACTGCAATCGGTAATGATTCACAGTTAAATTTCGATTAAGCGTACAGTATAGAGTTTTTCAACAAGTTGATTTATTGCTGAATAAAAACAACCACGGTTTGTACAAAATTTGTCTTTCTTATTAATTACGTGTGTGTCCGAAGATTTCAGGATTCCTAAAATATAAAATCCTAGTATTTTACTTACATGACTCTTCTGTACATAATATTATCACAATACAACTTTATATAGCAATTGTTTTTTGAAATAAACAATATCTACAAAATCAATTCAATATCTTTAATTTCTATTATATTACCACCAAAGAAAAGCTAATATTCAATAGCCGTTGTCTTTTCGCTCAATTTTCTTTCATTCGTTAATGAAGTATTCCACATTCTCGAAAGCATGGAACCTCTACCGCTGATACCACGTATACAAAGTACGATAACTCCAGAAATGGGATGTCTTGTGCGCGAGGTTTTCCAAGATGCATTTCAAGCGGAGACTGCAACTTGGCAAATGTCTATAAACCTCTCAAAATCTTGCGGACATTATTCAGATTTGAGACAAATCGCTGCACAGATACAGGCCGTAAATGACTAACTTTATATCAGAATATAATCCCATAAAAATAAAAAATTAATTCTTCAGTTCAACGTAACTGTTGCATTGATTTCATGAACAGGAAATTATTGAGCATAAAGAAACCCTTGATGCGCTAGAATATGCTGAAATAAAAATAATGGAATCGCAAGGGTATTATATCTGCAAAAATCAAGGGATGAGGTCAAATGAAAGAGCGATGGAATTGATCCGGTTGAAGCGTCACCCTTTGTACATCGATTTACACCCTGATATAATAGAAAAATATCCTTTGCTACAATCAGATGATTTATTACCTCCAATGCACGAGTGTGCTACAGGTTTATTATCTCTCCTCAAGTTCACTCAATTTTCAATCAGCGAGACCTGAGTTTGCGTTAATTGAGAATTAGAACACAGATTTAAATTCTGTTTACATATTACTCACAGATTTTCGCCTCGATAAAAGAGATAGGATAAGAATGAAGAAAAGGTTGTACAAAAGCAGGGATTCGTTGTTGAATGAAATATCCCTGTCAAAAGTTACGTCCCGAGGTTGCAAATTTGATTCTATAACTGAAAAAAAATTTGGGTAAATATTTACGAAAAATTTTAATACTTTTTTAATCGACTTTCTACCCGATTGGGTAAAGTTCATGATAATTGATAGACTTACTCTCTCGGTAGTTACGGTAGTATAATATGTTACAAAATTATCGTTCATTGATTCTATATCGATCGCTAGAAAACTGAAAAGCAAAGATAGGTCGTTGATGATGCGTATGGGAACTTATAGACGAAGTATAATCAAATCAGAATATCCCAAAACAGTTTTAGTCGCCGAACCAGAAGAGCTGTTTTTCCATAATTTTGAATACAATAAAACGTACAAGGTATAAGCTGGTCTATATGTTACTAGTAGAAAGTTAGCTCGCAGTTCTGAGAACATCATATAATCTGTCTCCAGAAAATTGTGCTGATAAAAAATGTCACCAATTCTATGGCCAGATATAAAGTTGAAAGAAGATTACCTGATTCAAAGTTTACTATTCTCTTTGATACCGAAGCAGTTGAATCCAATAAAATTGCACCCGGTATGCACGTTAAACTAACAGTTATATTCCTATGCGACGTTATAGAAGATCCAAAAGAGTTTCTCATAATAAATGTACAATCTGGGAAGACCGTGTGTGTTAAAATGCACGGGTATCGCGACCCGCCAATACTGAGAGGTATCTCCTTCGTTTTATGATACCGTTAGCAAACATAATTTAGATGTTTTCTTTTAACCGGAAATAATTGATCAAGCATACGTTTTCACAAAGCTCTCAATCCTTCGAATCAAATAGACATGGGAAACAGTAGCTCTTCTTTTCTAAGTATTTTCGAGGAAGAAGGAGAACGTGAAATTCAGGACAACCAGGTTTCGGTTTCATTCATTATCTCAGTTACTTCAGTCCAAGATTATAAGTCATCCATAACTTATTGAAAAAGCATTATTGTAGCTAACAGGAGAAAATAAACCTACCATAAATTGTAACACAAAATTGGGAGCAAATTTTGAATGCGGGAAGTGCTTCGTAGGAGAAAGGATTGTCATCTCAATAAGATTTGTTAACGATGGTGGAGATGGAAAATTTTTCATCATGAGTGAGATCGATTGGTGTACGATGAATGTCGATGCAAGTTTATTCTATATTTTTTATACGTCATTTATAATTTCCAATCTCACATTCTGCTCACACCCTTTTTCCCTGTTGCAATAAATTGAGATATATTTTTTTCCAGGACATTATGGATTGCAACATTATTCTTATACCGCCTTTTGCCGTATGGCCAATATATTTCGCACTAAGATCTGGGGAATACATAGAAATTCGTATATATTTTTATCCCGAATCATACGGCACGCAAGTAATGCTCACTTATTCCTTTTTCGCTACTTATTTTCTGTAAATTTACAATATGGAATCTGAAAATGATGTATCCCAAAGAATCATATCGCAATTATAATCTGCAATAATTGTAGGTGGATAAATTATACGTACTTTGCGATAATCATGCCATACATCCAGCCGAACTCATAGGAGATGGCATATTATATGACCCAAAATTCCTACGCTTTAGCGATGTACGCATTGTAGACATTCTGAATCTTTTATCTATTGAGAATAATTTATTGTACAATACCAGCAGCTTTATAGTAAAATATATACCATTTAGAGTGTGGAGAAGACCGGATCTCCTGTAGATGGGAATGATTCATCACCCAATTATCGTATAAATATGGGAGAGACAGCATCGGGTGAAAATGTTGAGATTCCGCTTCTCGTTAGCAATACAAGGTCAGCGGCAATAGACAAAGAATCAGACCGAGACCCCAGCTTCTAACATCAAAGTTGAAATTTTCTCAGTGGATTAGGAATGTACTATCGATGGCAGAAGCATTTGGTAAAGACTTCACGCCCAGAGAGCAGCTGGACATCTTTGCCAATTGAAAACTCAGACATACAACCAACCGAGGGTTTTTTTAAATCAAATTCCATAACGTCATTCAGAGTCTTTGCACAGACAAAGGATCTGCCAACGAAGGAATATCGAGTTATTCTACGGTGCGAATGTAGTAATGTATTGTAGTTATTCGAAATGTTATTGATTCCCTGAAATTTGATAGTGCTTCTGATGTGTAGTTCTGAGAAATTTGCATGTATTTTAGATTGTATATCGAAGATATACCTCTTGCAGCAATACCGAAGGATCTTAATCCAAGGATAACAGAATGTTGTATGAAACGGAGAAACTGTCCAATCGTACGTTACCAATAATGAGATAAAGGAAATTACTAATATATAATGATTGAATATTCAAGACTGTGGACATATTAGTAGCCGACATTGAAGTGTGTGTACACTGTACCCCTGTAAACTGTGAAGCTTCTTTGCATTCTGGTATAGGCGAGAGAACCGAGTCTGTTACGAGGTGATTGATTGATATTTTGAGTTTCCATCTTAAGAATCGGAAATTTCGTATGATTTTCTATTATCTTCGAGTTATAGATATTCTTTCTAAAAAAGATAAAATTATTTATCACATTGCAGATGGTCGGATAAATCTGAAAAACTACATAGTCTAAGCGATAGCAATTTATCTCCAAGTTCAATAACTACTGTAGAAACTTTTTCCAAAGATTATTCCATAACGTCTGATAATCCATCAATTTGTGATATGGAAAATGCACAATGTAACAAATATTACATAGGCATGGAAAATGTACAGTACCAAAACTTATCAATTTTCAATAACATTGATCATTAATTTTCCCTGTACAAACTTATTTTTAATTCTTATCGTTTGTGAAATATTAACACTTACGATTTTGAATTTAGTCTGAGAATCTGTGGAAAGCATCTCTCGGTATGACAGAGAATCTCGACATCAATACTGGCGCAAAAGCTATTCCTAGGCTCGAATTCCATCACAAAACAGCAAATACAGCAATTCTAATCCCCGAAAGGTGGCCATAGTTCAACATCTTCTATTCTAATGAAAGACATTGCACCAATGATTCCCTGATACGTTTTAGCAGCTGAAAGTTCAGTAGACTCCTCAGCCTGTGGGAACTCCTTTTCTAATAGCGCGTTTAATTTCTTACAAGATTAATTCAATATCTTTGCAGACCGCTATACGTGGGTATAAAACAAGCCTACACATTAATGCTGCGAAATATGAGCTGTAAGTCTCTGTCCTATGCGTGGGGAAAACCACTAGGGAAAAATGGTTGTAGAATGAAAGTAAGATTCAACCCAGAGAATGGTTTCATTCCTCCAAGTAACACAGCTGTGATTGAAGTAACTTGTTTGCCGATGGAGCCGGTAAGACATATTTTCGACACAAATTTGTATACTGTTTCGATTAATGATGTCCACCCATTTTTCCAGGGGACAATGGACAACTTCTTCATCCCATGTTTCATTGGGGGTAGACTGGATCCCATAATGCTTGGGATTGAGTGCACAGTAAACACCTTGTATGTTACTTTTCTTTTTCCACCAGCATCGAGCGGCGCCTTATCTGCATGTGTTGATTCAGTGTATGTCGAATGGCACATGGATGGTCACACGTCAGCTCTTAATCTAAACGTAAGATGTAGTCGTCTCGTTCTGTTAAGACATACTTCCAAAACTGTTTTCACGTGCACAAGTAGCTACTGGGCAGTGAATCGAGGATCTGGTTACTCCTTGATATATTATTATGGCCCGCAATTTAGAATATCACAATGTAGATCTGAATATGCTGCCCTTGTTTGAACAGAACTTGAAGATGAACCGATATTCCAAATTTGAAGAAGAACGAGAATTGAAAAATATAGATTTGGACGCTGGAGAGGTGGTCGCAACTGCTGCAGTGGGTGCAACAGCTGAGGATACTGAACAGCTATGTACAGGTCATCTTTCAGAAACTCCATTTACAGCGGAGCAAGAATTTGATGTAAGCTCTTAGTTATAATAAGGCTTTTTTTTTTATTTGAACAAAATCTGTTCGTAATTGAAAGTAACTGAAAGTGAATGTTTCAGAAACTCGAACAGAATAAGACGCAAAACAGATCAGCTGACACAACTAAACTGAGAGTTACCTCCATGGCAGAATTGGGATTGGAAGAAGTTGAGATGTCTGAATTACGGAGCTGGGAGAGTCTACTGGAAGGAATCATCTGGACAGAGGATGAACCTGATGAATTTATTCCTTTAATTAAACCGCAAGCCACTGTGCCATTTTATAAAACAATTGTCCCTCCTATAATGCAAGCTTTAGCACTTGAATTCGTCGATTTGCCATTGCGAACAGGTAGATTTGTGCCTGGACTTTGTACTATTGATATATAATCGATGTCTTGGACCTCAAGTCCTTTTTATGAAATACTTATTCCATTCCTGATGATATGTAATACTCTAGTGGAAAAGAGGACATTTGTAATTCGCAATGAAACACCAGCTGAATCGACGTTTCATATTACATTGAAACATTTCGGTTCCATGGAAATAATTGAAGAATTGATCCCAAGTAATAGAATTGATATCACCTACGCAAATGTAATGGGAAATAAATCAGGTATAATAGATCTGTGATAGGCAAGTATATCTTCATTCTGCTGATCCTACACTTTTTTTAAGAATAAAATCTTGACAGAGAATTATTGGGACAAAATTATGCCGCCAAGGCAAGGAATTGTTTTTGTAATCGAACCCACAAGTGGTACTCTCGCTCCGTACGAAACAGTCCCAATTGATATTTACGTCTACACCGATACCTGGGGAGTTTATGTTGACGAAATTACAATCGCGATTGTCGGATTACCCGATTATGCCTTTGGTGTTTGTGCTCAAGTTCTTGGATCGCCAATAGCATATCCTATCTGTAAAAACGGATTGAATGAGACACCTGTACTAAGGTACCTATCGCATGTAGATTTATGCCATTTTTTAAGGTATCTCGGTCATATTCCTTAGCTAATTTTCATACGCTAGAAGGTAAGTTAAACAATTATAACTCACAGCTCCACAATGCATTCATATTTTTATATAGATTCGGATCGCTGAGTTTTGGTACAGAGAGCGTAACGAGAAAGATAGTGATCGAAAATACAAGCAGTGTAAGCCTGATTGTAAATTGGTACAGTTATATAATCAATCCTCGTCTGGCAACCGTTAATTCAGTTCCATTCAACGTTATTTTGCAAATGTTCAGCCCATTCACTGATAAAATTGCCAATATGACGTCTACAAGCTTGACAAACGCTGATAAGTTTAAAAAAGTATCGACAGTTAATTCCACAACGGAAAGATCTCAGCAGAACACACTGGACTCTGATGAAAGCGGTTCAGTCAGGACTTCGGTAATAATTGAAACCATTTCTCCACTTTCTAGTTGCCCTCAAACAGAAGCGGAGAATCAATTTTTGTATGTACCTTTCATAACTTAGTAGAGTAATTTGCTATCATTTTAAATTAATGTCTCCTTGCTTTAACTGGAAGGAAATTTTTCAGGCAAACTTCTACATCAAATTCCACTCGGCACAGATCTGGTTCCGAAACTCTCGTATCATCTGACCATATCGTAACTCAGGATAAAGAGGATAAAGCAGTAGATAGCATTAAGACGAATAATCTGGATTACGCTTATGAGGAATATGCTACTGAAAGCGAAATAAAATCAGTCAGTCTGAGCGAAGAAACTACCGCCAAAGAAACTGACCTTGAACTTGATTTGATATCCTATTATGGCGAGCCAGACTATTCTATGTTTATAGTAAGCGATTAGATCGAAACGTTGGGTGTTTGATTAGAGAATTCTCTCTTTCTAATAGATATAAGTGGAAAAGAATGTATTATTTTTTGATAGGTCTCGCCGGCAGAGATAATTATACCAGTTAAAGGGAAGAAATTGATAGAAGTTACTCTCAATATAAAAAGCGATGAGTTACAAATGGAAAATTGTAAGAATGAAATATCCGGTTGTCTTATTGGATTCATACGAGTCGCTCCAATGCACAAGTATACTAGATCTGATTTATCCTACGGGGAATCTTAACGGCGATGCAATTTTGCGTTTTGATATACTAAAGACTAATTTTATTCAATAATTAGATACAAAGCAGACTGTTACTCGCGTAATGATGGTACCATGCTAATGCCTACTAAAATACAGCTCGAAGCAACCGTTCTACAGCCAACACTTTCACAAGAGTTTACTAACAGCGATAGAATTTTTAGAGTCTTTGCTTCTAGCGTTCTTACGCACTTTGGAAAGAGAATCAAGTATTTAGCGATGAAATTTGATGACACGTTTCTTTTATATTATTACTAGCTTCTTTCATTGTTCAATTTTCTTGCAGAATACATCGTAAGTTTGTATTCCGTAATAATGAAGAGGAAACAATGTTCGTTAATGTTCATACGACCGAACCGTTTCAAGTGCTTAGTGTAAGCGCAACGAAATCAAAAATGAATCAATCGGAATCAGATGGCGTATTTGTCCCTCCTGGACAATGTCTTGAGGTGATATTGATATTCTGTAAAATAATTTCAGATGTTTCCCAAAAAGCTAGACCATACTTCATTCTCTAACTTTCTAATCACTGCAGATACGCGTAGTTTGCTCTGTCAATGCTAGTTGGATTGATAAGACAATAGAAATAAGCAGATACCAAATCACAGCAGATTCATATGTTGGTATAACAGAAAGCTTGCTTATAAGTCACATCGGGTCGTGCAATCAGGTATACTCACAATGAGCCGATTGAATTTATCAAGATAATTACTCAGTCTAATTGATATTATAGGTCGTGCCGTTGAATTTGAGAATATATTTACCATTACTGAAACTATCTACTCATAATATTAAATTCGGAACTGTTAATGTTGGAAATTCAAAGCGGATTGATTTGACGATTGAAAATATATCAAGTTTGTAACGCCACACGGATTTCATTGTTAAATATATTATGCAAATGAGAGATTTGCCATTTGAATGAAACTTATGTCGTATTTGTCAGGTGAGGAACAAATCGTGAATATCACAGGAAAGAAGAATAACAACGATTATGCAATTTCTCCAGATCAAGGCATTCTATCTTCTGGAGATGGGACACTAGACGTCGTAATCACTTTTACTGCCTCGTTAGTAAAGATATATGAATCATTGATATCTATAACTCAATTTACGTTCTAAACACAGTTCCCTTGCTACTTATGCTCAGACTTCATTTTTTGAGATAGTATTATCAACTCCTAATTACATCCAAGGTTCCTGACAATTATGAAACGATTTTAGAGTTTCCAGCTCTTAAATTTTCAACTAAGAAAGATAATCTCACACCTAATCACTTTTCTTCCTCACTAGGGAGCTGCACAAGTCTATTGAAGTTTTAGAAATATCTACATCTGTATCGGATTATATCGAAGAATGTATTATCGAAGGATATGGATGTCTGGATGAAGAATATAATGATGCAGACGAATAAGTGAATATTCTAGGAAAATATTGGTGCCAAAACTAATATGCAAGAGAATAAAATAACGAATCAAAAATGTTTGAACATCACCCAAATCTACAATCAGCGTTGTTATATTTACTAACTAGTTAAACTTGTAGTCCATTCATATATGACTTGAGAAATGAGTCAGGAGCTATTTTTCATTCAGTTTTTCTGTTCTTCATTGATTTTAACGAAACAAGCGATGAAAAACCCAACGGTATTACTTTCAGGGCCAAATCTGCACAGATTTTTCAATTGATCAGAGGTCAAGCCAGTAACATTTACACCTGAAGCACCAATACTCGGCAAACCAAGTGAGCGCAATTTTTCTTCGACTGATTGGAGTCTCAAGTATGGATAAGACCTCAAAGCCCAAGAAACAATGCCTTCGTTTTCTCCCACTGTTATCGTACAAGTACTGTAGACCAGGACTCCGCCAAACTTGAGTAGCCTAACAGCCTGTCAGATAAATATTCTCCGCTTTATTAATTGCTAAAAAAATTGCTGTTTGTTAAAACTAATTAAATCATGGCGCAAAAGATTGGAATAAACGTTCTAAAATCGAGATATTTCAAGACTCTAAAGTTCATGCAAGGAATAATATGGCAGAACATACCGCAGAAAATAATTTCCTCTGCAAAGGTACGTAGGAATTGATCTGAGCTACGGTAATCAGATTTATGAGTTGAGGCCTTTGCCCTAGAGCACTGCAAGGAACATCGAGTAAAATTCGATCAAAAGATTCCTTATTATAAGGAGGGGGGCCGCTGGAAAACGTTGCTTTCTCTATTTCGCTCACAGCCTTAGTGGAATCGAAACAAAATATCTGAATATTATCAGCGGAGAACTCGTCACATTGAATTCTCATTCTTTCTACTTTGGATTTTATTTTCTCCAAGGCTACGACGGTTCCCTGAAATAACATAATCAGAAATTAGGTCATTGCTGTAGCCATAAGTAAATATCATGAGTATACGTTTTATGGCTTACAAAAAAACGTTACCAATCCTTTCATGAGGGCAGAAATGTGGGTAGTTTTGTTCCCAGGCGCGGCACACATGTCTAGAATCGTCTCACCGGGTTGGGGATTCAAAACACGAGAGCAAATCATCGATGGTAGATTTTGTAGCAGAGCAGAACCCTTTGGAATTAGCGTATAGTCACTTAGGTTTGGCAAACGAGAGACAATATCAGTCATGAGTACCGCAATCCCGCTGCAATATTGATACTTAATGAATGAGCGATCCTTACAGGAGTCCTAGAAAAATTTTGTGACTAATTAATACGTGGTAAAATCTCATTCTTTCTCTCTTGGTTTTTTGATCCTATACCTAACGCTTTCTACTTTAGGTCCGAACAGATCATCTCGAGTCATTTTGAGGGTCCCATTCCCGATGAATACCTTATCAGGGCTTATATACTCCTTGGTAAAACCCTTCTTGCAATCTCCGGTTAAATCTGCATAAACGCTTACGGTATCTCCGATTTTTAAGCCTGTGGATAATCAGGAGAAGATTAGATATTATACGAAATCATATCTAAGGAATGTGAAAAATAGAACTTTTATTATACTTTGATGGTGAAATATATACGTGAGAGTCAATTACTAAAAAATCCAAACTTCTGTCTGATTGTACTTGAAAATAATTTAAGAATTGGGAATATGTTAATAGTTTCTCGGATTGTTACCATGAGGAATTCCCATGACTCCAGGTGCGAATACGTGCGCTCCCCTCAATACCGCAGTGCCACATATTGGATCGACGATAATTTCCTTTGTTAGATGTAGTAAATTAAGATCTACAGATAGATCGTAAGAGCAGACAATAATTAGTTCAGGAAAATCTGGACTTGTCTTGATTTGAAAATCCCGGCCAGTCTAAGTATCGTGAAAAACAAAATTCACATAAAAATTTTATGAGATAGATTTCGTTACTTATAGCGTGTTTGTTATTAAATATTTTTAGAAAACTTTTTCCACAGATTATTCAATCACTACCTGGCATAGTTCCTCTGTAATTTGTCGTACGACACTTTCAGTATCTGCGACTAGTGTGTTCACTCGAAATGTCGTAGTATTCGGCGTACTGCAAAGCCATGAACACAAATTTTCTAATCTAACCTAAACGAAGAATGAATAATTCAGATTCCAGTGTAATTATTTTTCGAGAAAAATAATTACCTCGGATTCTTTGACGGCTAGATCGTCTGTGGGACTACTTAACCTGAGCATATCATTTTTCAACTCAGATCGTATTTTATCATTGTATTTAAAAGGCGATTTCGGGTAGAAGGGCATGATAATTAAATCATATACAAATACTCTAATCAAACAGACAATCTGTGGTAAATTGAAGAGATTTGATACGCAGCACGTGTGGCACGGATTTCTACCTATACATGTGGAATGAATTTCCGGCGGGGGGAGTCCCCACCCACAACATGAAATATCAACGTCTGATCTGACACATGGTCTGACACTCGACTTTTACATATCTGCTGTAGTAATGACGCGATAGGTTTTCTACATACATTTTCATCATCAACTTCAGTAAATAATAATTTAAAAGGTGTATGAGACAGTAATTACCGGAGAAAAAATCAGTATAGTAATATGGATGGAGGGTTAGGATTAGGTTAGGATTGGGAAATGAAATAGGAGCAGTAGATAATGAGATACATTTTTCATATTCTAACGAATAAATTTAAAGATAATAGATAGATAAGTTTAGAGAAATATTTTTATTCGGAGTAAAGCAGATCAATTCTCCTTCATATCAGCGTAATCATGGGCTAAACGAATTATAAGTTCGCCAACAGCCAATATAAGATCATAGTTGATGTGTCAACGAATTATTAGTCACCGCAGATTGACGCAACACTATCGCTGACAAAGCCGGTGAATGAAATGATGAAATGATATAGGAAAATTGAATACATTAATTTTCGCGTCAATAAAATAAGGAAGCAAAGATCATATGTTGCTGATGAAATAGTCGCTGTTTTTTTTTTTTCACCTAAATAACAATATGATATTTAATATTTATTAAGATCGATAGAATTTCTCTATTATAAAATATCATTTGTAAATCTAAATCAAAACGATCCGCTTTCTTTTGTCGATGTATTCGCGAACACGTAAACGGCAAGAAGCACCATCTATAAGGTAATACCAGTACTGTGGAGAATTTTATTAGCCACGTGATCAAATGAACCAATGATAACTCTCCCAGAGCCCCATACGTGGCACGAAGCATGAATCCTTTCCACGTCCGCCATTTTGACATACGGTACTTTTCGGGAGTATTGGTTTAATGTTTTATCGTTTCTCGTGAAAATAGTCTTTTTTACTGAAACGTAAGTAACCAATGTGATGATCAGTCGTGGGGTGTTTTAACTTGGTTATTCGTATCCCCGATTTCGTTACCGGTTAGTTATATATCGAGCTAAAAACGCTAAGCTATTAGGTTTGGGAGTAGGTCGACGGTGACAGACCAACCGGGTGTGCATAGTGGCTTCTCAAGCTTAACAAAGTCCGTTTCATAGTATAATAATTTAACCATAGTGTTGTGTTCACCTCTTAATAATCTCACGATCATTATTTATTCGTTAAAAATAACTTAACCGTAAGTTAAACATCTACGCATTAACATTCATTCATTATATAAATTATTAAGATAATATCGCGAAGAATAATTGAACGAGAATCAATATAGCGACAGCGTGGGTTTAATATCTGATTCACTAGCTACGAAAAGAACTTTTTGAATAAACTAAATAAAAGACAAATGAATAAATAGAAGAAAAAACAAAGAATAAAAAAAAATGAAGTTACAAACTAGTCTTAATTTTCTATTTCCTTAATTTCCCACGCCGCGAAACAACGTCGTATAGTAAAAGGTCAGGTTATCTCGGGTCATGCCCTCAACCCGTGTACTATTAGCGCAACATTACGAGTACATACGTAGATACAAATACATACGAAACGGTATTTTGTTTATTACCCCTAAGGCGGTTTCGGATACCTGATTGTTATTGGTTTAAATTTAAAATTTCATTAACGTGCCTACGTGGCTTATTGGCAATATTTCTCGAAAAAAAAAAAAGAAAAAAAAGTTAATGACGTGTCTTAGAGAAAAATTATTCACCAATCTTATCTCTATAATTCTTCATCCTTTGTTACAGGTACCTACATAACCAACACTAACCATGGGGAACATGTTTGCAACGTTATTTAAAGGCCTCTTTGGCAAGAAAGAAATGAGGATTTTGATGGTAGGGCTTGATGCTGCTGGTAAAACCACTATTCTATATAAATTGAAATTAGGTGAAATTGTTACGACGATTCCCACAATAGGTGAGTTTGTATCATATTTATCTATCAACTGTAGAAACTGTTTCATTTTCTTCTCGAAAAAATTCAAAAACCACAAAAAATATATATATATATATATATATTGAAAAAACCTCGTAACAGAAATTATTGCTTCCGCTGTAAAAATCCATTTTTCTATCATTCAAATTATTGCCAGTATCATCATCATTTTACTAAAGCTTTTGATGATAAGTTATAGTTCTAACTAAATCAACACTTTTCATCCCATTACAGTTGACATACTTGTTCAACCAGTTTCATACTTCTATAAATACCATATCTACATTTATCATTTTCTTTATATCGCTTTCATTTATTTTTTTTATGCAATGTTCTACTTTTTTTTTTTTTTTATTTATATACTTTTATGCATAAATATTGAAATTTAGAAATTCTTTCAACAAATGGTTAAAGAAACCCCACCTCGTCCCCTCCCTCCTCCCCCTCTCCCTTCTTTGCCCCCACCTGCTTTTATTAGCAAAATTATTAGGATACTTTATTACTTAATTAGTGAATAACAAAGTTTCTGAAGAAATGTGATTTAGAAACTTTGTTATTTATTTATCATTGTTATTATTTTCATTTTGATAAATCCGATAGTTTTCATTATTTGAAAAATATCGTAATTATCATTAGGGTATGGTGTCTGTTGAGAATAAATTATACCAATGTATTGATATATTCATAATTAATAATTTAATACTATAGATATTGTGGTAAACGAAGAAAAACACTTGTTCTTTCGCAGGCTTCAATGTAGAGACAGTTGAATATAAGAATATTAGTTTTACGGTGTGGGATGTGGGTGGCCAAGACAAAATCAGACCTCTATGGCGACATTACTTCCAGAACACACAGGTATATAGTTTTTCTCTCTTTTTATTTCATTAGATAATATCCAGAAATGAAACGAATTTGATAATTCATCAATTCATTAATTAATTAATTAATTCCTTTATTCAGGGCTTAATATTCGTGGTCGACAGTAACGATAGAGAACGTATAGGCGAAGCGCGCGAGGAGTTGATGCGAATGTTGGCAGAAGACGAGCTCAGAGATGCGGTATTACTTATATTCGCTAACAAACAGGTGAGAGAAAATAGAACAAAATGAACAAAAATTGCAGGAATTTATTGTAGAGATGTAAGAAAGAGAGATAGAAAAAAAAAAGAAATAGATCGATGTGTAGTCTCTTTTAAATGTAAAAAGAACTGTTATTTTGTTAATTGGTTTTACAATGTTATACTCGCATAATCATCTATACAAAAAAAAACCTCATAAAAAATTAATAATAATCTTCCAGGACCTTCCAAACGCAATGAATGCAGCGGAGATAACGGATAAACTGGGTCTTCATTCGCTGCGCAATCGTAATTGGTACATACAAGCGACGTGTGCTACAAGCGGAGATGGATTATACGAAGGTCTTGATTGGCTATCCAACCAGCTGAAAAATGCCAACCGCTAATCCGAACGTTATCCTGTCAACATTCAGTTGCTCTTTTAACATCATTAAAAAGAAAAAAAAACCAACAAAAACAAACAAAAAAAAAAATATAAACAAAAACAAAAACTGCACACCTATCCCCTGCACCCCACCTCACCCCGCCCCCTCATCAACGAATAATAACTAATATAAAAGAACGAAAAAGAAGTCGATCAAAAAAACACTTTGTAACAACAATCTGCAAGTTTCGATGCTGAGGGTCGTTAAATATACTACCTTAAATCAAAACTCATCGGGATGTGACACAGAGGTTTTTTTTTATTTTTTTTTTTCTTTGCTTTTGTGGACAGGGTCTTGGGGGCGGTAAGGAGAGATGAGAGGAAGAAAAAGAAAAAAAAAAGATAGAAGAAAAAAAAGAGGGATCGAGAATATGAAATTTAAAGTAAAAATGATATAATGAAAGAAAATTTAAAAAAAAGGGGCTGATGGGGAGGGGGGGTAGGAGGTTGGGAAACAGGGAGGGCTCAGAGCGGCTGCAATCACGCGCCAGCCAAACAGAACTATAATTGCTTCGTGCAAATGATTAATTATTAATTAATTATTATTATTATTATTAATATTATTATTATTATTATTATTATTATTATATTAGCATTATAGAGTTACACTTTTTACACAGGAGATAACAGTGAAAACAGATGTGGAGAACTTGATGATAATTGTATTAAAGTATACCATATGAAATCTGAAACATAATAAGTATATTAGAAATTAATGAATTAATTACTTGTTTAGTTAATTAATGAATTAATCAACTAATTGAAATATCTACAATAGATGATTTTTATTATTATTATTATTATTATTATTATGATTATTATTATTATTATTATTGTCATCATCATCATTATTACGATATTATCGTAATGATGATGATGATGATATACGCATACATACATACATATATATATAATAATAACTATACCGATATACAGGTGATGTCAGTTTGAATGCGCTGGACATGGAAATGAATAATTGTATTAATGTAACTTACACACGATTGTACATTGCATTATACATATATATATGAAGAAAAGTAAAGTAAAAGAAAAAAAAAAAAAAATAATGAATATTAATAATTATATATATATAGTATATTGATCTTGTCCATTACATTTCAAACGTCGACCAACCTTTAGCGGTGTAATATCATTATTAGGGACTTGACGGGATTAAAATACCCCCGCCTCAAAACTTGAGATAAAAAAAGAAAAAGAAAAAAATCAACAAGAAATATTATCCTTTTTTTTTTTATATATATTACATCTACCTACTACAGTATCGCGGATGGTATATTATTAGTATTGATGTATTGTTTTTTCTGGCGACCGTAAAATAAATCGCCTCCTATATAGATAAATGAAAAGTAAATAGGGTTATTAGATAGATATACCTATATATACATTATGTGTATATTTTATACATATGTGTATGTGCGTATATATTTATATACACACTATATATATGTATTTCATATACAGTAATTGGTTGAGTGCTAGCTAGTGGGAAACAACAGGGGCTTCACACCATCCTATATCGCCCCTGGGCCTCGTATAGAGTAATTTCATTTCTCTTATTATAACTTTTTACATTTTCCTTTTTTTTTTTTTGTTTTGCTCAAGAGAGAAATTAAAAACAATTGATTTGAAACACTGAAGCGTAGGTCATATAACATCTTTTCGAAAATTTGAAATAAGATTTAATTAATTAGAAGTAAACGATTTTCCTTTGTTTAAATGGGTCAGGATTTAAAAGAAAAAAATTCCCAGTAAGGTATTTTAATACAGAAAGAAAAAGAAGAAAAAGAAAATTGACGAAAAAGGGGATATAAACAAACATCAGAATTTCTATGACTTGACGAATACTTTTCTCATTTCGCAATATAGGTAGGTAGTTATATCCTTCGAAAGATTTGGGCTTTTTTCTGCAGAATGAGTGACTGAGAAACGTTTGCTTCTTTTTCTTCTTTTGATATTCGAATTGATATAGGTATGACAGGAATCAGGAAGAAGAGCACAGCGTACCCCGATAGCCAGCTAACCATGTATATTTCAGTGTAAATGAGAAACTCATTTATTTATTGCACTTTGATAAAGTAAACTAATGGAAAAGAAAAAAAAAAAAAATTAAATGAAAACAAAAACATAAAAAAAAGAAAAAAGAACGAAAACAAACTTAGAGATTAATATGTATTGACATTCCGAAATTATCTAAGCAAATGATGAGAAAAATTAAAAAAAGAAAACTTAACGGATGATGAGACAGTTCTGTATCGATGATCAGTTGGGCGCGATGAAAAAAATGAAACTAAATAGAATAAAATAATTTAAAAAAGAAGAAGAAAACAGTTAAGTTGATATGAAAAAATGATGCAATGCTGTTAACTATGTTTATGTGGTATAATTGGAAAGAAAAATGAAAACTAAAAACAGGAACGAAAAAGAAAAAGCAAACGAATAAAAAATGAAAAGATAATTAATAAACCTCATTAGAAAAGCGAAACGAAAATATTATTGTGCAGTCAGATACTAGAGATGAAGGTAAATTGAATCGAGAGATCATTTTTCCTTGGAGCAAGTGTCAAATCATTCACGAATCAGTATAGTATATACAAGAATTTTTTAGCCGGACTATGGCGGTCGGCCAAAAATTTTCTTAAAAGTAAATTTTTATTTTTTTTTTTATTTTTTGCGGTCCCTCATGTACGTGTCCCTTTATTCGTGTCTTTCAATTTCATTTCGTATTAATGAAATGATCTTTTCACAAGTAATTTATTATGAGTAAAAATTTCATTATTACATTCATTAATAATAAATAATGATGATGATGGTGATGATGGTGATGATGATGATGGTGATGATGACGACGACGACGACAACGACGACGACGACGACGACATGATGATGATGATGAAGATGATGATGATGATGATGATGATGATGATGATGATGATGATGATGATGATACGCCTTTCCGTCATATGCGACAATTCGTATACATAATTATGTATGAATGTTTAACAATTTGTGAAATATACTGTAATTGTGCTTTATATAGTCTATGTGTTATTTGCCATTGAAGCTTTAACTCGTTTAATTTTGCTGGCTGATATCATATAACGTTTCGAGAATAAAATGTTTTTCATTTTCCTCACAAAATTTTGTAATATATTCAAATTTCGTCCATTCTAAAGGAAGGAAAAAAAAAAGACTAAAAAAACAAAAAATTTAATCTTCTATGTATACCAATAATATACTACCTGTATGTATTTTTCAAACTCCTCTCTGCGATAGCATGATATCAAATATTATGAATTTCAAAAACTTAATTTATAAAACGAAAATGGTCGATCGCTTCATTTCGCAGGCCGATTTAGAAAATTAAAATACAACTTTCATTCGTCATCGTTTTTAAGCGTTGAACGATTCTGCGATGGTCTTATTAATTCGTAACGTACCGATATCCGACCGTAAAACTATAGAATTCGAGATTCATTTTTGCTGATTTCAATCATTCGGAAAATATACCGTCACAGACTGTTGGTATAGATTCAACAAATTTTTTTTAAAGGGAAACTAACATGGTAGCAATAATAACAATAATAATAATAATAATAATAATAATAATAATAATAATAATAATAATAATGACAACAGTATTAATAATCTAATTGTAAAATTCGGTAAAGTATAATAAATTGTGCTCAGAATTTTATTATAGAGTTTGAATCAATAATTCACACACACAAGGCGAGGGAATTTTTAATTAATTGTTTTGTAATATATATATGATATCTGGAAAAATATCTGGAAGCGTTAGAGAAGTGGCGAAATCTGTAACACAGTTTAATTACATGTATAGATAAGGGTTACCCTTATTTCGATGAATTTTGAAATGAATGTTAGTTACGCGCCCCTTGGATACCTTGCAAATATATGGGAAAAAAATTCCTGTAAAATTTGAACTCTTAATTTTAACATTAACAAGTGCCCCAAAATTCCGAAAGTTTTAAATGGAAAATACTTGTATTTTTTTTTTTAACTACATACTAGTTACTTTTTTTTTGTTTTTATAACTCCGATAAAAATTGATGAAACAATTTAAAATTTGGCATAGTTGCTGCTTATAATGATGGGAACAAACCCTGAAAATTTCAAATTTTCAATAATTATTTTCTTACATATACCTAAGCTTGATAAAAATGATGCTATTTTATCTATATAAGATATTCTTGTAATGTTGTGTTAATTATTAAAAATATGAAATTTCCAGGGTTTGTTCCTATCATTCTAAGCAACAACTGTGCAAAATTTCAAACTATTTCATCAATTCTCGTCGGAGTTATAGAAAAAAATAACTGGTTCAGAATATTACATGTATTTTCCATTTTAATTTAAAACTTTCGGAATTTTGGGCGCACAATTAAGAGCTCAAATTTCTTTAGGAATTTTTTTCCATACAGGGTGAATTTTTCTCTCCGTGGTCCCGAGAGGGTGTGGCTCAAATCGGCTGAGACTCCGCCTCCCCCTATTTATACTCGTTATTATCAGGGAAATGATTACTTCCAGATAATTAACAATCTATTCCAAAATTAGGGTAAATAGCATAGTGTCTCATCGTTTTGACAAGGCTGCATGAATTTCCGTCTATTATGTAGATGACACGGTAAGAGCGAAATAAATAGTAGCTAACAATGAGCGAGAATTGTTATTCTGAAAATTACAAGTATGAATAGAAGGAGGCGGAGTCTCAGCCGATTTAAGCCACACCCTCTTCGGATCCTGGAAAGAATTCACCCTGTATATTTGCAAGGTACCAGGAGGTGCGTAACATTCATTTAAAAATTCTACGAAATAAGGACCACCCTAATATAGATGTTTGAAATTCTACTTAAAATAAATAAAAAATAAGTTGTTATTGACAAAATTATTTTTTCTCATTGCATCGTGCGGGCACCATATAGTTCAATCGTTGGTCAATTTCGCGATTTTAATTTACGAAATATGTTGACTGACTTTTAAGATTCCGGTAATATAGGTAGACATACGCGGGTAGAGACTAGAGATAGAGTTTCGCCAGTTCTCTAGTGTCTGCATGCAGACTAGGTATTAGAAAAAGTTCTAAATTTAAGATTTTTTAAACAGCTATAATATCCTCCTCGCTTTCGATATGCATATGATATAATATACGTGTTCAAATCGTCATCGACTGACTTTACTTCTTGTTCGAATTGAAGTGTTTTTATTATTACAAAAAAAAAAAAAAACAAGGAAAAGAAAAAAAAAAAAAGAATGCGAATTAAACCTTTTTCTTCAAACTGCAACCGAATGAAATTGAAGAAATTTTATTCAGGCGATTATTGCCTCGCACCACATTATACTTTACACTGCCGTATTAGTGAATTACGATCGTAAATCGTTTAATTCAAAATTTAAGTTCAAAGAAATAATAATCCCCGATAAAACGCCGGGTACTACAATTCATTGTTCATATGGCACCGCAAACATGATCTCACTCAACAAACAATCATACAACTTAAGTTTATTTCCTATCTCTTTTAAGCTAAATAAATTGTCAAGTGCAACTGGAGATACGCTACATATTATAATATATATATGTATATATTTATATATAAAAAATACATATATAAATGTACATGTATATATCTATACACGATGCATGATGGGATGAAATTCTGATCTCTGATTGGTCGGGGCCGTAAATACATATGAATTCCACATAACTGTTCGACTGATTTATTCGAGCCTTGAATTAAATCCTCTGTAATACCGTCGAATGCGTCATACTTTAATTCCCAAGTATAACGCATTTCACTAGCAACCGTATATTCGTCGCGTACCGAATGATGATCTACTATATAGGTTTCTTAATTATTTTTTTTTTATTTTTTTATTCATTTTTTATCATCGCTTCTATCGCCTCGAATAAATTGATGAAAATTTTACCGTCTTCTCGATTATCATTCGCCTCGATTTGCCATACGTAGTATTATAATTTCGTATATCTTCATTTATTTTATAAACACTTAAGACAGTTGAAAACTCGCTTGATCTGTTGATCGTTTTATTGCCTCAATTTATTCTCTTCAAACGAATGAAATGAACAAAAATGAAGAAAGCAGAAAAAAAGCACCTTTCGAGAAAACTGTATTTCACTATAGGAAATATTTCCCCATTCATTAATTGCAGAGAAAATGATAAAAATAACTTCCGGCGTGACTTTTGCGGTACCAATAATTAGCTCACCTACCACTTACCGGTTATTTTTATACATTCATTTCACTACTTGGAACTGCACATATGTGACGTTGATTTTAAACCTAATTCGGTAACTGATTAGCTGCAGGTATATAATTGACATGAAAAAAAAAAAAAAAAAAAAAACGATAAACTGAGTATTTTTAGCCCAAGAATATTTAAATACTTTATTGATATTTTCAAGTGATCTAATTATCGAGATTATAGCTAACTACGTCCCGTTGCGATCCACGTACCAGGTACCAGCTGTAATTACGTACATCGCACTTACGTGTCATCGAGCAGTCTGCAATCCTCTTGAGTACTCTGCGCTAGTTGAAAAAAAAAAAAAGAAAAACTTATATTTTTTCCCTCCGTTTTGGTTCGTTTATTGTTATCAAATTTTCTAGAAATTTTGAACTTCAAATTACGAGCTTGATGTTCGATTAGATTTGTCTTGAAGATAAATCTACTCATTTATAGTAGCTTCTGGATCTGTACTAGAGCGAGCATATACCTATATATAAATGTATGTAAGCAGGTATATGCCTATGCGATGATATAGATATTGATAATTTACTCAGTACAACGTGCGCTTACTTACGCAAGTATACATATATCTATGTGTCTCGCCAGCTGTAGACACATATCCTGCACTATTAGAATGCAAAATGCTAATAAGGATTAAACTGAAGGGGTGAAAGTCTGTCGGGACTAACGTGAACGTGGATATTTAAATTTCCGAATTTTCGTTATTTATATTATAAATAATTAACATTATTTATATGCGTATATATATTTTTTCTCACTATTTTGGAAATTTGTATAAGCAGTTGACTTTCAACCCTCGATATCTAGGCCATAGCAGATTCTCTACTGCACGCGGTCTCGATGAGCATCTAATTAATACAAATTTACGTAATAAAAACTCATGATACTCAGACTCCGCGCAGCTTCGAAAATATTAAATATTTCTCGAGCTGACAGATCCAAAGTAAACAGAAATATATATAGCTGTAGGGGGGAGCGATCAGTATGGGATGCTGCAGACACGAAAAGATCACCTCGTAAAATCTCCAGGTCTTTAAATATTCGACAAATTAAATACGACTACGACTCCAGTATTTTGAGATATATACAAATTTATTATTTACCACACGGAATCCAGACGATATTTCAATATACGATTATGATTTCGGCAACGGAATATGAAATGATTTTTAAAAAATGTCTAATTTTTGAAAAATTACTTTCAAACTACTACCGAATTCCTATTAAAGTTTATTCGAACTTTGGAGTCGACTAGGTATATTTACAGGATTGTAACACCTGCTGTCAAAGTCATGGCTAAAATATTAAGAATTAAGAAATTTCCTAAAAATATTTGGAAATTTGGGAAAACCGCACCGGTGCGGGGTACGGTTTTAGGGGTGGGCGAAGTCAGAATTTCACGAAGTCCCAGTATGGGTGCCTATTGTCTTACACCAGTAAACTACGCGCTGTAAAGTGGGATTAACGGAGCGGTTCATTTTCAAAATGCAAATAATTGAATTAGGTGACAACAAGCCGGGTAACTATAACTAGATTATCGGTGATCCATTCAACTCGTATTACCTCGTCAAAATAGATTGAAAAAACAACGGGAAGTACCTCCAGAAATAAAGTCACGTTTGAGGTATACAGATGGCTTTTCAAATTTTCATCCAACGTCGTTGATTTGTAAAACTTTTATCTATTTCTTTCTTCTTGTATTGCTCTTGCTAAACGAGTCAGCAATTAGTTTATTACCGATTTATCCTAATACATGGAATAAAACTTGTGAAGAAATCGAAAAGTTAATCGGTTTATCTCTCACCGTCATGCGGTTGAGGAAATCATCAGCGTAAGTCTCACGTAAAAATATCGTGTTATAACTTTCGACTCAGTTTCACGTGCAGTTTGATACATAATGGGTACTCTACTTTGGCGCCATGCATACCGCGGTATGATATTTTTAATAATCTTGGAATTACATGCCGCTAACTCGAGGTAATAATTATTGCAGGTCACTATACGCTGCAGGTACCCTATTTTTTCGTCATTCGAACCGCACCTTTCTCGCTGCTTCTTTTCCTTTTATACACCCATTTCCAGACCGTATTACATATATGTACTTAGAATTACTGACCACTGTGGGATAGTGGAACCCATAGTCGCTAACTATATTCTCGGGATATAATAGCTAATCAAACTATAGATTCAAGAAACTACATAGTATATTATATAGGGGAAAAGATGGAAGGAATTGCGATAGGAGTTGAAATCGCGGTTCCAATTTGCCCAATTTTGAGAATTTTAAATTTTTGAAGACCGAAGAACCGTACTTCCATTCAGAGAAGATCGATGATATTGATGAGTATCTGAATGATCTACTTCTGTTCCTCTTCGAGGATCGAGATGAGAGTTGAACTGTACGACCTAAAGCCGTGACTTGTAACGTAAAGTTGGTATATTTAACCCTTGGGTATTTTCGAGCAGTTCAAAGGTATGCCGCTGCTTCAGATTTAAAGCAAAGAGGAAATGAGAGGAGAGAAGTAAAGGAAAGTGATAAGTTAAGTTAAGCGAAGTGAAGTGAAGTGAAGTGAAGTGAAGGGAATGTAGCAATGAATGATCCAGATGCGACAGCCCGTGTCTTTTATGCATAATATACACCTACATATTTAAATTTTCGTTGCTCACATGGACGAGAACGTCTCAAATATAGGTATATATAAAAAAATGTAGTCAAAACCCCAGGCTCCCATCTCAAGTCTAAGTACTGCCCTAAAGCCTTCGAATTTTCTGAAACTTGGTACACTCCTTACCTCTAGTAGTAGTTATCCCATGAAAATTCGACAGATTTTCAACGATATAATTTCCGAAGTTACAGCGCGCCGAAAAAAATGTCGTATCTCCAAATTGTGATGAATAAAATTTTGTCGTTAAAAATCTGTAAATTTTTCACGGATACCTATGACTACTATAGACAAGAAGAAGCGATAATGCGATAGGAAGTAAAAAATAACCCCGAAGTACTAAAAATCTTGGGTTATTTAAATTTGAAAGTTCAAAGGCTTTGGGGCAGTACTTAGAATTGAGATGGGAGCCTGGGGGTTTTGACTACATTTCTTGTACATATATTTCGAGACGTTTTGGCCAATGGGAGCATTGACATTCGAATATGACCGAATTAAAGACGATCCTAAAATAAATGGTCAATTTTTTGCAAGTAAAACTGCGAATGATGAAATTCTCGTGATTTTTTTTTTTTTTTTTTTACTAAGGAACTGAGTTTTCAATTTAATATACATATCTATAGTAGGTATATAAATATCTTTGAAAGTAATGAAATCGTAGCACCACTTATCTTATACATTGCAGAAATTATGACATCGTTCGTTGGCCCTGCATCGCCGTCATCTTTTAGTGGGTACTTTAATAAACAAATCTCTTAGCTTATGGCTAGAGTAGTAAATAATGTGTTTGATGTTCTCCAAGCTACACGCATCATTCTCTCATTTCCAGTCTATATTATCTCTTCGTATTTTTTTCATTTGAAGAAAAAAACAAAAATAAAAATCAGTATAAAAACTTAAATTAATTGACTAAGTCACCTATATAAAAGTGATGGAGCATATGGAGACGAAGATTGAATTGTGGAAAAAAGGAGCCTGATAATAGCTTGCTCCTTATATCGCTTCGTGATAAAAGTCTAATAAATAAGAAATGAGATACACAGACTAGTGTATATGTTCTGAATTCTTAGTATAACTAAGTAGACGGAATGAAAATTTTTAAGATGAATACGGCGCCGTATTAAAAATAGAAATTCATGTATTGGCGAGTGTGGCTATCAGTTGTAGACAGTTGCTTATTTCCAACGTGTTACACAAGTTCTAAGCCTTTAGATGTAAGATTTATATCCGCAATTTCCGACAAAACTATACGTTATACTTGTAGCGAGAGTTTATATGATTCGGACGAGAACAGAAATTCGCAACCTTACTTTCATCATAGATAACCGTAAACTGGCTAACAGACTGTTTCCCATAAAATGCGACGATGAAAAATTCTGTTTTTATTTTTTTTTTTTTGATCCCTTGATCAATGAATAAAAGAGGGAGATTTTGAGTGGATGAACCCTTAACCGCTTCGTTGTCGGTTTTGCATAAAAATCGTATTTTTTTATTTTTTGTTTTATACAAGAAACAACAAATTTTTAGACATAAACGAAAGCGCGAAATTTTGCTTGATTCGCTGATGATTATTATTTGGTCGAAAATTAAATCGCGATCAATTAATGTTTAGAGCTAAATCCTAACTTTTTACGGCGCCAGACTCTCGCGAGACGACGCCAACGTCTCAGACTCACGTGCCTGACGAAGGCATTGGTCAAGTGGCTAACGTTTTACGGCGCAAATGCACACAGTGCCGGTTCGGTAAGAACCTAAGAACCAACTTGCGACGTATGTATGTATATATCTATATGCTTACATACATGTACACGCACGGAGAAATGGATAATATAATGTAAGCGCGTCGCGGCGCCGGCGCCACGCATGTTTGGTCTCGCCGTGATGTATTTATAGTATTATTATAGTATGTTTACGCGACATGACACAGATTCCCCTACTCCGAGGGCAACAGGCCCCGAATCTCTTTCTTTCCCCACTCATCTATGAAATCGAGATCTTCTCACTCGACTTTTAAACTGTTACCGCAACTCTCGTCCACGCGAGTCTTTCATCGACTCGATACGATGCCGATCAGAATTCCTCGATCATAATAGGCACTTGCAGGTTTTACGTGACTATTGCAGATCGTAAGAAAAATAAAACGGAAAAGAAAGAAAAAAGAAAATTCACCATATCTCTACGCGAAAGTTTTACCTTCGTGGAAATTTGAACACATACCCACGAAATAAACGTGTATGAAATAAAAGAATTTCAAATTTCGTCAATGAAATAGATATTTTCGATCTTTTTCTAACTTTCGTATTGATTGATTGTTCGTTGATCATATTATGGCGTGATAAATGAACTGACCACTACGAAACCCTGATGTAACTGAGATCAGATATTTGCTATCTCTTCATCGTAATATACGATGCACACATCTATATATCGTTCGTAATTATAGCATCAAACAGAAAATTAGATAATCGGGGTTAACGGTCAGAAGCGATACACGATACGAGTATAAGTAATTGAATGTCTGACGTCAATAGAATTTTCACCTAATTTACGAATGTTAGATTGTGATAGAAAGTAGAATCGTGCGATTAGAACTGATCGATGTTATACATATACATCATACACATACCAGTTATAAAAATCGACTTTTTTTTTCTGTTTTTGTAAAGAATTTTGAACTCCGCATCCTGAATTAAGAAACACAAGTTTGATATCACCCAGTTATTTTTTCATCGTACTATATGTACGTATTTTTCTTACCCCTGTACACCTATAACGTAAATAAGAAGTTATTCTGAGGTCGTTGATCGAAGTGGCCAAAGAAACTTTGAGATTTTTTACCATGTGATATGATGATGACAGGCCTGAGGCTTAGAGCTGACATGATAGTTCAAAGTGTCTATTAGACGTTTGAGCACATACGCGTATTTATACATATACCATTCAGAATCATATCACGATTACCGTAGAATTAATTATACGAGTTAGGTAAATTAACGACACGTATTTGTTGAGGTATGATCAAAACAACCGATGAATCGGATTCATTGGATAATATCTCAGGTATGTGTAATGATATCATGCAAATATTTGTTATGTGATTAGTTCAGCGAATTTGGAATACAACTTTGATAATTGCAATGAATTTTTTTTTTCAGAAAGAGTTAGATATATGATTCTCAAAATGTTTTGTGGTTTGAAACTTAAAAAATTCATTATATATATATATATATATTATTTTTTTTTTTTTAATTGAAAAACAAACCGTCAATCACTATATTTTCGGCGTTTATAATTAAAGCAAGCATTCCATTTGACACGGAAATGCTGTATGTTGTAAACCAGTTAGCATATAGCCTTGAGACTGATTGTCTTGTTTTCAGATTAAAACCTGATTACAACTTGGTAAATGTATTGTTATGAGCTAGACGGTTAATCTTAAAATCTACAAATCCGTATTTCTAAAAATACTTAATCCTCCATCGTGGGTTTCGATTCTGTATGCTTCTTTAGTTTCTTTTTTTTTATTTGTTACAGTCCTGATTCCGAGTTATTAGAATCTAACGTAATCTAGCGAACTGATAAACTCCACGTTATTCAAACGTATACCTGATCGGTTTTTTACTCTTTCAATTATCTGATCGGTGAAAAATAAATCGCAAGATCAATCATCAGAGGATTCAAGAATTTGAAAATTAATCAAAAATTGAATACTTCTTGATGATTACATTACACCCTAGGATTACATCAGCACCTTTTGAGTAGACTCACGAAGCCGGATTCAATTTGGACTAAAATTGGCCTCGAAATTGAGGCAAAGGTAAACCTACTTCATTTTTACACAGCTCGAAATGCGAGCGTTTTCAATACATAAATTTGTGCGTGATAATTCTACATCACGTAGAATAAATGCTCAGAACAGTATATCTGCAGTGTACCATTCACCTTGGTCGCCACAATCCTTGAAATTCTGTCTTAATTCTTGAATTCTGTTAAATTCAACAGAAATACGTGACGAATGGTGTTTATACAGTATTAATACCACTGTGATAAAAAATGTCTTCATATTTTGAAAAACAACGGTCAATCTTAGCGAGCTTTGGGAATTATGGATGAATGGATGCTGTGGCAATCATCTTCACAGTTTTATACCGCGAGAATGGAAAATATATTTTTCTCGGTTTGTCGTATAGAGCATTTGAAAAAAAAATAAATAAAAATGTAAAAAAAAAAAATTGGCCAATCCCCAAGGCTTATGTGAGACGTATAGACGGTCTGACTGATGCCCCTGACTAGCGAGGCGTCGCGATTCAATCAGTTAGGGTCGACGGCTCGCTGACGGGCACATGGCGTCACTTCTTAACCGAAACAGAAATGATCTGGTTATTCAGGTGCCGAGGCAGCCGCAATGACGAGCTGTTGACGACGACCATCACGCCGGAGAACACAACCTAGGCTTTCCTCTTTCCTCATATAATATAAAGACTTGAAGCGATAAGTGTTACACGAGGGACGATCCTCTCAGCTTTTATAGTCACGCTGCATGCGATACTCATTTTAAGAAGGGGTATCATCAACGGGGGAAGAGAGTCAATGAATTTAAGTGAATTTCTTATATTCAGTTGAAAAATTTTCTTCTTTAATGATTTTTATACAATTTTTTTAGAACCTAGTTACCATCGGACCCTGCAGTGTTCGTCTATAAATTTTCGAAAGCAAGTATTTTGGCAATTGTATACGCGTTCACCCAGCCGAAGAATCATGGTATACCTATAGACACAGGGAACGAAAATAGGTATTAAATGATAGAAAAATAAAAGAAACGTCTGAGTATTTCTAAACCGTAAACCCATAAAAATACCTTTCGCGAGGAGAGAGAAGCGAGCGGATTTACCTCGGCGCAAAGTTGCACCAAGCAATATAAAAAACATTTGGAGTAAAGCGGGCTTATTTTATATTGGGAATCGTGACGCGTCATGAAAATATATTTTCTAAAAACGGTTTACATTTCTGTTGCAGAAAATTTCTTCTTTATTAAAAATACCCAAAAAACTAATGTCCAATCTCAGTTTTTTTTTTTTTTTTATTTTTTTTATTCTTGGTTTATAGCTGCTGCAATTTGTGTTCTTATGAAGGCTTGCAGACTTTTTTTTTTATAAAAAAATATCAAAAAATATAGAAAATGGAATCAGGTACAGTATGAAGAGAATTTTAAACTCTCAAAACTTTTGATATTTTTGAAACAGTTAGTTTTTAGAACGTAGTTAGGATAGGTATATATCTTTATCGTATACCTACACTTGTGTACACACAACTACACTATAGTACCCTATCTAATATCTGTTCGAATTTAAAATTTAGTTTACGTCGTTGTTATATCGTTGGATATTTGAACATATACATATATATATATATATATATTTTTTTTTTTTTTTCTAACTTTATAGTTGTCTTACATTATAATAAAAGCACGCTTATACTGGTAGGAGACTGTTTCTTGGTGTAAGAATCCTATATACCTACCTCTATGTGTATACCTACCTAGATCCGTGAAATTAATCGAGCGAAAATTTAGTTTTGTCCGTGATTTGTGGATGGTCTATATATTTAAACTTCAAAGGGATACATAGTGGGAGCTTGTAGTAGGAATAAGATCGAGACGTATCTAAATCGCGAGTAAATTGACACATTAAAACTAATTTGGCGTCAAGAATTGTTCCTTAGGGTAATATTAACCGACATCCCAGTCTCTGACTGTAACCGTCTTACGGATAAACTGTACGTATATATACCTAATTCCGAAGAAACTTCATTTCGAGCGTGACAAGAAAAAGACAGGATGATATTTTCCGCCTCAAAAGATTTCTGAGTCTGTATGTAGCACCTATTCACATGCATATTCAAATAAATAGACCCCGGAAGTTCCGCGATATTACAAAGAGACCCGAAATTCAGTTGTCTCAGAATATACTTGAAATTTAATCGAATCTAGACATGCAGGATTATCTTATTCCAAGAACTCTATTCTCATACTCAAATTTAAACCTTCGAATCGTTACCACGTGGATACTTGCACGTACTACATGTTACGATATATAAAGAATGATATGTGACTAAAGAAAAATGAAAAAAACTATAAAACTACAGCAAAAAAGTTGGAGAAAAATCGCTTCAAGTACTACATACACGTATACTAATTAATAACTATTCATAGGGGGGCGTGTGGTCAATGTACATGCATTACGTTATACGTATGTGTAAACGCGATATCATATGCTTATAATATACTAAACTCTCTCTCTCTCTCTCTCTCTCTCTCTCTGCAAAGACGCGTAAATTGATTTAATTGGCCAGGCCCCCGAGTGCAAAGATAATATGTGATCGTCCCAGAGCCATGAAGATCAGTTCGGTATGGTGTGACTGTGGAATTCTAATAATTCGTTCAGATGTGGCTAAACATAGGATAACGTTATACAACTCGATATCCCGCTTCTTCCTGATCACATTCGCGCACCTTTATGTGAGCCAAGTGCCATTTATTAGATTATAAATTATATTCTATAATTCTGCGGAAATAGTTGCGAATGTTTGAAACTACCTATAGTATGGATCTATACAGCCCCGTTTTTGAAACTAAATTTTATGTGATCTGCACCGGCTCAACTCCACGGTTTTCACAGTTAAATGTACAGAACGGGAGGGTGTATAGTCAAAAGTTGAATTCCTTCGGAAGTAACAACCTGACCAAGTGGAACTGACCTGTAGTTTTAAACCTGTGAAACCTGCCGTTAAATTTCGCAGGTGGTGGTCTTCTATTTCTATAGTTATACATATAGGTTGGTATTGTAAATAGGATCATAGAATTAGTGAAGTCACACGTTTTTGTTGTACGGTTAAGCGCCTCTTCCCACTTTACAGTCACGTACTTTTCTAAATAGGTATAAAAATGAAATGGCATCTTGTGAAAAATTTTGTTAACCAATGTCGTCGGACTTAAGTTACCATCTTAAATTAACTGACCCAGCGGGATTCCTTTATGCCCTCTTTCAGACGCGTGTGTTTGCATCTGATTAACGGATTATCTTTACCATAGAGTCCCCTGTATTAATGCTACGGGGCTATAGGTATGCCGCATAAGGAAAAGGTTTCGGACAGGACCTTTGCTGCACCTTTTCCATTCATTTACCCCTTATACCTTCATTATTTACGATTGTTATACACGCTTCTTAGAACCTAACTATACCTATATATATACTGTCCGAAGGATTGATGACGTCACCTTGAAATTTTGTCCAAAACGCAACCTTTCGAAGTATATAGAAATTCGCGAAGAAGATAAAAAATGAGAAAGTAAAAATACGGAAATATTGATTGCATATTTTTTTTTTTTTTTTTTTTTTTCTAATTATTATATATATTGGGGTGGGCGAAGATATGGAGAAATTTATTTAATATAAGTTTTAGATCGCGGAGAGCCCAGGGTATATAATACGATGATTTTTTTTTTTTCTCTTTCTATCCCGCAGCGAGTGTGGCGCCTTAAAATCTTCACGCCTGTTTAAAAATCCTTTCGAAAATTATATTCAACCGTTGCGAATTAATATAGTGGGATTAGGGAAGAGAGTTGAATAGGTATAAAATCCTTCTCGCATTCCATAGAGATGCGTCGTCGTTCCTTTCGGATTACGGTCAAAGAAATTTTCGGGACTCCAAACGTTTCGGGCTGATTGAGAAGCAATTGCGTTTTGCCATTTTATACGGTCTGCGAATGACTAATTTAAATACGTTTCAAGCGGGTGTGTAGAGAGGGCCGAAACAGAAACAGAAAAAAGAAAAACACTTGTCAACCTCCGATTTGCGTCAGCTAGGAAAATATACGCGTATACATTCGCGGTTTATATTCTTAACACTCGGCATTAATTGACAACGACGAACGTCCGACGATCACTTTACGACGCGGTACGATTCGGAATTTGCAATTTCCCTCGCGGTTCTGACTCTTGAGCGAATTATACATATGTCGTGTGGTATATCCTATATCCAGATATCTAAATAGATATGTATGTAAATATATATATACGATACGTACATAGATGGCGTACAAAAATATTATATTTAGAATCCTTTTCCCCTCAAGTATTTTAACGCGATTCTAAAACTGGTCTCCCCGCGGCGAAGATTTTCGCTCGCCAATATAATAACCGCCCGCAACAATTTTCAGACTTTACGTATATAGTATATAGGTATACACGCGCATAGGTAACTCATTCGATATGTTAGCTTTCTATCTTCGCATCTTTCAAGACGTTTTTTCTTTTTCTTTTTCTATTTTTTTTTTTCTTTTTTTTTTTTTCTTGTGCCAATTCTATGTAATCAACATTTTTTCGTAACATCATCATCATCATTTCTTTACGAGATATTCCGCACCCAGACGGCAATAGTTTTTCATAGAAATTGGTCCTGAAAATGACTAACGCTCACTTGATTTACGATGTCGTTTTAATCTGACTTTACAACAGTCTAGGACTTCTGTCTAGTTTCTTAAATTTTATTTAAAACAAACAACTTTTAGGATAATTACTTATTTTATATAATATAAACAAATATAAATACAGGGTGAATCCCCACATATATTATATTCATATTACCGCATGGATACAGGGTGTGAAAAAAAAAAAAAAAAAACACAAATAAGGTTCCTCCCCATTGATTTCTGCCACTTCATACTCGTTTCATAAAGAATACATGAATTTTCATTTTCATTCATCGAATTATATTCCAACTGTATACCGAATGATTAATTTTTGACTGAAAAAGATATGTCAATCGAACGGTTAATTTCTTCGAAAATGACAAAATTATGTGAACGAATGAAGCTTGGATCAATTTTCGTGCGTTTTTAGCTATTATTTTCATTTTTATTCGCTAATGATTGTAGAAAAATGCACATTCATGAAAGAGAGAAAATAAAGGCATCGCCGGTGATCGAGGGTGAGATATTTTTGCACAATTTTTCGAACAGTTTTGAAGAGCTGCATCACAAATATCCGCAGATATTATTCGATGATTTTTTAGCTCGAGCTGAGCTAGAAACAGGACTTGGACCTGATCCTCTGCAGACATCCTCGAGGAGGATACGCCGTGGTGAACAAGTCGAACGACTCACACCAGCGTCCTCGGCGTCGGGGTGACAATGAATGCCAAACCTTCGCATTCCTCTGGTCACACAATGCCTAGAGACATGCATTGTGAGGTTGTGAGGTCGCTCGTAAGAGATGTTTATTCGTCCAAGTGCCCCGACGCGGACGCCGCCACCGCCGCGGCCGTCGCTATTTGTGTTGGGTTGGGTTATGCCTCACGATACGTATCATATCCTCGAAGCTCGCTCAGACATATATGGGCAAGTATATATACCTATGTAATATATAATATATACCGAAAATTAAAAAATTTAAATTTCTGCGCTAAGCAGAATGAATTTTGCTAAAAATTGTTGACATTCACCCTCCGATGAAAAAATAGTTTAAAAAACTGTCCAATCTTGATGTACATCGTGGTAATACTGAAAATGATGACGTGTGGTATTCTCCGATGTATATTATATACCTGTGAGAATGACCTATAAGTATGGGTGGTATATAAGGATAAAAGATTCCCACTGCACCCCCGCCTGAAGGTCCTGTACGGTTTGTTAATCGTTGAATAGCGTTAGTGGAATAACGACTGAGAGCCACCCTGCACCATCTCCTTTACATTTATGTTTTTCTTATTACGGTCTGTGCAGTACGCGACCTCCCAGAATCTATCAGATTTGTCATTCAGGATTATATGAACAGCGAGGCTCGAGCATAGTGGCCATCTTCGTTTCTTAACGACTATCTGGCTACCTGTGGCCGGTGCGAATATGCAGAATCTTCAGAAACCGCGTATGTATATTATGCGATGAATATAAGGCGCAATATAAAATAAAAAAATTTAACAAGGAAATACAACAGAAGCTCATTTATCCGCATAGATTATAGAATCTTTCTTGTCGGTATGAATTATTCCTCTTCGTATAGGTGCATCCGAACGGGAATAAAGCGAAGAGAAGATTTTCCGCCTCGAATGCGAATACCTTATGTACAATTTTGCAATATGTCGCTGAAGTTATAGGATGAACGAGAACGCGGCAAATCTTCTGCGTAAAAATATATATGTATTCATATACAGTTCGTTCAGATATATGGCTAGTTTTCTTATCTGTTTGCTAAAGATCTTGCACTTTCCTGGTATACATGTTAGTCTAATTAACATCTGGATTCTGGAGAAGAAACTGGTGCAAATACGCCGTATACGCCGTACTCTCCCGTTGCTTCTAATCTTTGAGTCTAATTGTAGCTATATAACTTATTACATAAAGACTCACTGCGAAAGCCTTTTTCTCTGATAAACGACGATAAAATTATTCGTTTATTTAATTATTATTTTATAATTTAAATTCGAACTATTTTTTTTCTATGAAATAAAAATCAGAGATTTTTCGCCACGTACCTATGAATAATTAGTCACGCTTTAGAAAAAAAAATATCTAAACTTCTGAAGGATCGTGCCAGGGCACGATATGTGTACCTTACAGATGGCGACGAAAAAGAAAAAAGAAATTCCTCCACCGTTTCCGCATTATTCTAAAAATTCGGTGTATAGGATCCGCGCGTTCTCTTGTAATGTACTATATATCTGCTAAGCTTTAGTTTGACCAGGTATAATAGTAACAGAGGAAAAGAGGCGCCTAGCTTATAGTCGTAGCCGTAAATATGTGTTCGATTCAAACTTCTCGGAAGTCTCGAGTCGGCTTTACCTCCGTTTCTAAGATCTCGATGCTACGATCATTGATGCAAGGACAGATTTTATTCACACCAAAATATCTTTCACACATAACAGCGAACGCCTTTCTTTATACGCGCAATAAGGTGCGAAAATAAGCGCACCAAAACTCAAACTCAAACGACCCACCGCCGCAACGGTCACAGTCAACCGCAAATCGTTGCGTACATTTTTAACGGTCAAATTCCGTAGAGGATTCAAAAATTCGATTTTTTTTTTAAACCAAATGCGCAAAAAAAAAATGAAAAAAAATGGAAAGAAATAATTTCTCGAAGAATTTCGCACCGACATTGATATCACATCCCAAACCATTGATCTCGGTAATGCGGGACGCTGATCTCTTGATAATTTATAATCATCGAAATATATATATTAATTAATAAATAAAACTAATTAATTAATTAATTAGAGCTAAATCTAGGCCGGAGTTACGGGTGTGAAATTTGGAGAAGCGACCGCGACGAGATTGCATTAGGTTCGTCTGTGTAAATCTATCTCTTCACGATCTGTTCCGCGAGCACAGCAGGACGCGTAGATTAAGATGCGTATCTTTGACAAGCCTATTCTTCTTTCTCAACACTCTTGTAATTCTTTTCTTTAGACTCCAGGAATCGGTGTCAGAGCAATGCTGCGATGCTTCGAATCCTGCGGGTTGGTGCGTATAAGGTGTATACTAAGATACAGGTACGGGTTATAAGGTAGAAAACTAAACTGCATGTAGCCGTGCCGCGGTCCCCGATCCTATCTCGTCCGTACCGCCACACCAAAGCTTGCGCAAGGTATGCGCGTAAGTATCCTATGCGTAGGTACTACATACATACCTATATGAACGTGGGGTGTAGTCTAGTGTATTTTACACGTGCGTGGGCGCGTGCAGTTCGTTGGTATACAAAAGTGCAGCAGTGCGCGCGGGTTCTAAGAATGCGAAATCAACGCCGAAGAAAATATGCGCACATATATATTAGGTATATATGTGTATATAATACGGGTATATAGAGCCAGAAAAATCACGAAGGTTCTCATGGAGTATATCCATGCGCGTACCTACCTCAATCAAACTCGTTCACAGCTGCTGCACGATCGTATCTAGCTAGATATAGTATAACTTGTTGTATAATATTGTATCGTAATTTATAAAGTCATGCCTCGATATGGGCTTGTTACGTTGCATTGGAGAATTTTGAGTTCAGATGGAAGAAAAAAAAATGAGTGATATTCATTTATTAGAGAGATTCAAGGGAGGAAACAAGAAGTTCATGTATACAATTGGATTCGAGATTCGATCAAGCCTATAATATGTGATAATTAATGCCTTTTATATTTTCGAAAGCATTTCGAACGATTTTTATCGAATTTCGCATCTGCAGACTCCTTTGAGCTAATGTTACACGATTACAAGGTTATCACATCGATTTGTCTTATTAAAGAAAGGAAGAAAAAAGATAAACCAATAAAAAGTATCAAAAATGTCGATTTTATGAATCACCAGTCAAACAAAAAAAAAAAAAAAAAAGAAGAGAGCAAAAGAAACAGGTTCGAGAATCGTAAAATAAATATCACCAATAAATGATTACAAAATTTTCTCTTCAAATATAAGAATTATCATTATTTTTTATTCATTACATAATATCACCAGCATAAATGTTGAAAATGTATAACATAAACTTGAAAAAAAAAACAAACTATTATTCCGTGACTTATAAAAATTCCATTCCATTCCTTTCCCCCATCCCTAATCCATGACCAAGGGTATTGGGTAGGGGAAAGCAGCGCTTTGAGTCGCCTTACTCTTCGTCCTCTCGAATCCTCTTCTTATTCTTATTCTTATTCTTATTCTTATTCTTATTCTCCCCATATATACGTTGGTGCCTTTGAGTAGGGGGAGTGGGTCCACGCGCGACCCGACCCAACGCTCTGGCGGCGCCGCTCTACACACCTCGTGGTCTATATGTACCCTGAAACATCCACGCATACAAGATAAATACTGCATATTCGCGGGTCGAAAGTATAAAGTGGAAAAGAGCAGCCCACCAACCACCACTACCACGCTGCGTAAAACGACGCAACGCACGGTGGTACTCGTTTAGTTGTCACACGCACTCGATCGGACTGCACCAGTCGACCGAACGTCAGCCTCAACGTAGGTCCGTGAGCCTACTAAGAAATATAAGTAACGAGGTATCTCGCCGCCTCGTACTACTGCAGTGTATCAGATAATAGTCTGAAATCCCTCGCTGTGCACAAGTTATTAATTTCACCTCCATGACTTAATTATATAAAAAAAAAATATTTGTAAGAAAAGAAGATTACAAGAAGACGTGTTTAACACGCGTTATAATATATACGCCGCTTTTCTCGCTCCTGAATGACTATAAAATAAATAAAAGAAATAAAAACAGATTGTTTTTTTGATACTGTATATGTACCGTATACACCGCTTACCTATCTTCGTATGTATGTATACCTATAGTCTTTTAATCGCTAAATCCGCGATCTCGAGTTCTGCGCGGTGCAGTAGTCCCATGTCCCATGTCCCTCCTCCCTCCTCTAACACCTCCTCCTCCCCTTCCATTGCGAGTGACTCCCACCCCTCGCTCCACCTCTTGATCGTAGTCGGTAGTTTTGGTGCGTTCGTCAGACAGTCAGTCAGTCAGTCAGTTAGTCAGTCAGTCACTCAGTCAGTCGAGGTGGTCACGCGTTGACGACGACGGTGTCCAGTCCATTCGAGTCTGAGGAGAACGTACGAACGTGTGTCATAGATTGTTGTATACACACACTATACGCTACCTGTGCATACTGTAACATCAACGCGCGCGGCGTTTTAATATCGCGTGTATTAAATGGTGTTTTAGCAAACGTATGCTTATGTATATACGAATAAGCGTTTGACTTTTCGACTGCAGTGTTATGTTATATCCGGTACTAGTTATATGTTCTAGTAAATATTGAATTTACCTATATGCATAATGCTAGTAGATGCAGCCTGTTTTATAATAGGATATACGATCGCACTCTATATGTTATAACAATACTAAATAACATAACATAAACTAAATCTACGTATTTAATCTAATGGCAGTATACGTGACTCGTTGTTAAACCGATCTACCCGCGCTGCTGCTTATCTATACGATGAACGTAGTAGTACGTAATAACAACGAGAAACCTACTACCTGTTATAGACCAGTGATTATTATGGTGCCGTTATTAGAGGCTCGTCCTTAACTCTGCAAATACTGTAATAATAATAATAATAATAATAATTTATAATTTATATGTATATATATACATGTAAATGTAACGAGAGTCTTGTTATTATTTTTTAAAACGAGATATAAGAGAGAAGTAATTTTTAAACTGTGATTCTGTTTATCATTTTTTTTTTATTTTATATTCTTAATCGCAAGTGCAGCGTATATACAATCATTATAACTACGTTTCTTATTTTACTATATTGATTATTTATTATTAATTATTATTCATCTATTGTTGTGACACATTGAATTACATATCGCGAGTGATGATTAAACGATAGTTATACAATATAATAGTAATACGTATAATGAAAATCGCTGAACAATAACGAGGTTGGGTAAAAATAAAAAAAAAATTAAAAATTGAAAAAAAAAGAGGAGAAAACGCAGCGATAAAAAAGTTAAATAATATAATAAATAATAAGAATATAAATAAATTAATACATTCGTAAATAGTATAAAAATGCATTTCTCAGTTAATATTTTATATCTTATATTCGTCGTGATGCATCAGACCCTGATTCCTCAGGCGCGTCGTGTCGCACCGTTGCTCGAAGACGATTTGGCCAGAAGATCGCATAGACCGGCAGGTAAGAATCACAGATATACTCTTTACTTTTACCTTTACTTTTATTATGGATCTGTTAACGCTGTCATGCGTTTGTTATATCCTTATCTCATAGTTAGTATAAGAAAATGTCTATCTATTACCATGCAACAAATTTAATACCTATTTTCGATCTAACAAAACTGTATATTGAATCTGTTTATCTGTAATACAGTAAAATTGGATGAAAAAATCTATTGCGAAACTATACTATGACTATAGTAAAAGGATTCTGCGTAGCATCTCTCTCGTCGTGGACTAATGTCTTAATTGTTTTATTAATAGACTCGCGCGATGTTCGTAATATACTAATCACCTTGATTTTAAGAGTTAGGTGTCACGCGTTAACCGGTGTAAAAAAAGAAGAGAGGATAAAAAAAGGCGTTTAGTAAGAGGCGCGAGTTCGATATGGAGGCGCGGGCAGCGGTTGTTGATATCAGTTCGATGTCTATAGGTAAAGATAATACGGAGTGGCTCCTAGCGCCTCGTTTTAATCTCGTCTCTCGGACGCGCGGGACCCCTCAGCAGCGGCAAGTCGTTCTTTCATTCCCCGATCTTCCTCTCTCGTTTATTCTTTCTTCCTTTTTCTATCTTGTTTTTTCACTCTCACTCTCCGCGCGCTCCAAACCCCACGCCTAACTTACTGTCGGCATCGTAATATGCGTATATACTCTTTCTTTCGTATATCGTATCTACCTCACTCTACGTAGCAGGAGTCTGGTCCGAGCTGTATAATATAATGTAAAATGTAGGTACCTACGTATAAGCTGTTCGTTCTTTCTTTCTTTCTTTCTTTCGTGAGTTTGTAGGTAGGTACCCATATCTTTACTATACGCGCTTCACCAACTCGAGATAGAGAATTATTTATTATTAGATATTTCTCGAGCGGTAGAGAGATTCACTGCTGCATCCTGCACCCATCGCCGGCATTAATATAACTATACGGTATAAGTATAGGTATAAGAAATAAGTAATGCACCGCTGTGCAGTGTGCAGCGGACGGTGCAGGTTGGGGTGGCGGTGGCGGTGGTCACGCGTTTGCTCTGCACCACAGCTTCCAAGCTTTTGTTTTATTATAGATTATATATACCTATATTATTTATACATACATACATACATACATACATACATACATATACAAATAAAACACATAGTTAGGATTTACGTGGATCGTATACATATTGTCGTCTGGTATGTGGAACAAGCGTGCAGCTATACGTGTAACGAATTGATAAATGTATAATTCGTTGATTTATTGCCGCTCTCGTACCTACGTATATTTTTTGCGCGTCTTTTGACACGGTGTTTTCTTTCTTCTTTTCTCTCTGATCGTTATCCTTTCTTTTTCTTTCGATTTAAAGTAATCATGATAATTATAATAACAATAAAGAAAAAGGAAGCGAACACTAATTGACTGAAAGTCCCTGCGACAGAGATGTACGATTATTTATCTCGCGCGATTCTCTTCTTCTTGTTTTACTTGTTATTTATCTATGAATGTATTTTTTTCTCATACCTTTTATCGCTGTATTGATATTTTCTCTTACCCCGTATTCTTGTCTCTTTCGACATCTTTATGCTATATTCGTTACCTCAATTAAATGTATAAAAATTTTCCTCAAATCATTCCGTCATTATATTATCTATAAATACAGCTATATATAGGTATAACGCGACTGAGTGTGTGAAGACATATCACATATGACTCTGTATATCAAAAAGTCAAGTTTTCCCGCGCTTCAATTATACCTGTATCTATAGGGTAATCCTGCGAAATCGCCTACGGTGTATTATATTATTCCGTTGAAAAATAAAACTTTCATATATTCAACTATGTACATATACATAGTTTAGAATTTATTTTACTTTTTTGCTGTTTAATTTTTCCCGCTCATAATACATACCTGCATATCAATCTTGTGCCGATATGTAGGGATGCATTGGTTGTTGCAAACGCGCGGTTTATACATCATCCATCATTTCGTAGAATATATAAATTATAGATATACCTTATATGCGGTATAGTTATATACGTATATATATATATTACTATTATCCTGCGGCAATATCTATATGCCAACGACGCGGTTAAAGAAAAACAATATTCATATACGTGTATTAAATATATACATGTATCAATATTTTTGATTTTTTTCTTTTTAGTTTATCACTGCACTAGGTAGATTCCTCGTGAAATTCTGAAACTAAATTACCCTTACCTTAAAATCGAGAGACTAATAGTTTCCGAGCTACGAAAGATATTAGTTTACCAATCGCAGAGCTTATGACTATATGGGCACCGCTCAACTTACATTCATGCCTAGGCCTAGCCCAGTCTGTGTCACCTATGTTAGTTCTGTAATTGGTCAACTACGATATTTCATAACTCGGAAACTATTCGGTACACGAATTTTTCGTAAATGAAATTTAGTCTTGGAATTTAACAAGGAATAAAGATACCCTGAAAATATGTTACTCGAATCAACCCGTATATTACACACCGTTATTATACTTATGATTGAATACTATGCACATATCACTTTATACCTATATATAATCACGATCTCGCTGCTCCAGCTCCTCGATATCCTTAAACAGATTTTCCCACACTTTCTCCAATTCCGGTCAATATAATATTATAAAACGGTCTATTTTATGTATCATAACGTAGGTATATCATTGTTATTGATAATAGGAGTTTTTTTTTTTTCCTTTTCTTTGTCAGTTCGCCATATCAGCCATAGGTCTCTAAATATCACGTGTTATTCGAGAGGGTAAATTCGAAGACTTTTTAAGGCAGTAATTTTTTTACTTTATTTTTTTTTTTTTATCCTCTAGTTTTATTTCGTTCTAAAAATTCTTTCATCATCCCCCTATCCGTTCATCGAAATCAGAACTATTAAAACGGAGAAAAATTCGCTCCGATGATCGTATTTTTTCTTTTTTTTTTTCTTTCTTTATATACATTATATACCGTACCTATACTGCGGGGAGTAAATTAATACGTTTACTCCCGTCTTTTGCGAGCGCGGGTGATAATTATCACGATCTTGAGAAAGAGAGAGACTCGTTTCAAGACTTGTTGCAGCCGCGGTTCTTTGCGGGTTCTGAAACTTATATCAGTATATATATACATATAGTAAGGTGTCAGTTCTCGCAAAAGTCAAGTATTTCCACATATATGTAGGTATATAGAAAATCCACTTATAGTAAAAGGATTTTATTCATCATGCGCTGAGTTAAGTCTTAGTTTTGATCTCCAGCTTAAGATAGGTAATATGTATATATATATATATATATATATATTTTTTTTTTCCGCGTATATATATATATTTAATTAAAATCAGCCGCGTATAGGTATATATAGTATATATATAAAAATATACGTCACAGTGAGGAGCTTTGTCTGATGAAAACGAGTTTACCAAGTAATTAAGTAATTTATAAAATATTTTTACGAAATTTACTTACCTATATAAAATGTTTTTAAAACAAAAAAGGAAAAACAAAAAAAAAAAAAAAAAATTACAAGACTTTCTAATATATAATATCTGAAATCAACGAAAAAAAAAAAAATTCTTCAAAACAGAAGAGAAGAATTGTGCATATAGGTGAAAATGATAAGAAACTATAAATTTTATCGATATATTTATACGCGAAGAAAAACACGAGTTTATGAATTTTGTTATGATTTTTTTTTTTTTTTTTCAATACTAAAATAATATTTTTTTTTTTTTTTATATATAAATCTGTGAAACTTGTTTCTAGCTATGTTATTACAAAAATAGATAATTGCGCATAGAATCATATATAATCCGCTGGAAAATTTTTTAAACATGACTGAACATATGTATGGTTTAAAAAATAAAAAATATATAAGAAACTATAATTTAGAATTCATAGAGTTTGCATCGAGCAATTCTTCAAATCGCATGCATATAGCTATCGAAGTTATAATCTATTCGCATCATGCCAATTATTCATACCTAAACTGGTATTATACCTATACCCCCCCCCCGACTATTATCACACTTTTATACGGGGAGATAGATAGGTGGATAGATAGATAGATAGATTCCTATAAAGTCAAAGCGCAACGGTGCAGTGGCGTGGGGTGCGAGGAAGAAGACTTGCTTATATTTAGCCTGTTGGTAGACACAAAACGACGCGCCTGGCCGACTGGTCGTACACCGACTTCTCGCCTCTTCTTCTGTGGCTCGCGACCGTCACCGCCACCTCCACCACCACCACCATCACCGCCACCACCACCGTCGACGTCGACGTCCACGTCCACGTCTTTCCCTCGCTCTTCTTCTTCTTCTTCTTCTTCTTCTTCTTCTTCTTAAAGTTTTGTTTCTGCACGGTACGGGTTGCGGCTGCGAAACACCCCGCATATCTCTGTTATTCGTGAATCTAGAATTACGGCTTACCTATACAGCTAGGTATTACACGTACGCGTATCTTCCCTTTTTTCTTTACTTTTATTTTTCAGTTATTTCACAGCCGTTTGACTCTTTTCCTTGGTTGTTTTTTTTTTCCCTTCTTTTTTCTCCTTCCGTTTTTTCTTTTTTTTTTTTTTTTTTTTCTTCACATTTTTTTACTCGTTGAACGCGTGCGTACAGCCAAGGTCACGAGGCTCCAATACGGGCAACGAAACTGATTCATCCTATACATAGGTTTATGCGTACAGTTGTCTCATATACCGCCAACGACTCGAGGGCTTACTACAATTCAATTTTATAATTTTTTAATCAAATTTTCTGATAAAATTTCCGAAACATTTTATCATTTTGGTTCCTTCCTTTTTTTTTTTTTTTTTTTTCTTTTTTTATTCTTTTTCATCGCATTCAACACAATTTCTTACAACGTTTACCTAGTTCTCATTATAAAACGAGAAATATACATGTGATTGACCGAATAATCTTTTCATCATGATTGGGTATCACATGAACGATTTTTTTTTATAACAAAAAAATAATATCAACGTTTAAAAATACTATACCTATATAAGCATAAGTGCTGTATATTGTATATGCGCGATACGCGATGTACGATGCGCTAAATATCTGGCGATAAATAACGCATTGTTTTTATAAATTCCCTTGGTAATTGCCAAGGTTTAAAATTAAACATGAACTGCTGCAGTCTCACAGATCTCTCTACATACCGTCACGTATTTTATAAATCTACATAACGCCAGTTTCAGTTTTCTACTTCACGTTTTATATACATGTACATATAAACGATAAAAATACATAAAATCACAGTATATATATATATATATCCCATAAAATGATAGACATAACTATATCTAGACTATATTCGAATTGAATGAAAATCCGTTGCAATAAATTTCATTAAATTAATACCCGAAAAAAAAATAAATAATATCGAATTTTGTAGCGCGAAGGTGAAAAAAAAAAAATAATCGTCATTTCAGAATACATATACTGCACCGATCTCGATAAATACAGATAAATATATTATCGATAAATGATGAATTGCATATCTTTGTATTGTATATCTATAGAGGCCTAAATTTATTGCCGCAGACACAGTGCAGTGGGCCGTAACGTAAATATATGTATACGATTGTCAAGCTTCTTCTTCTTCTTCTTCTTCTTCGGCGCCTAATGGTTCGCGCGTGATAGTCGCGTCTGTGTCCCGGCGCACCCCCGATTCTTACGTCAGCGAGGACATAATGGGTCCCCCGTCCCCGACGATACATCAGGGTGGGGCTGTTTAACAGCGTTGCGGTGCCCGAAGCGGAGCATTGCATAGATACAGTAAATACAGCCTCCTTTCGCCTCCTCATCGTGTCGCGGCATATAACACAGAACTGCAAAGCAGCCAGTATCTGTATAAGAGGTAAGGCGAGGTACTCGCGCGAGAGGGGCCCGAGAAAACAACGCGACGTTAGACGTTCGGCGTTCGACATTGTATGCAGATCTCGGCGAGAACACGCGAAGCGCAATTGACCTCCAAAGAATGCGCAGCACCGAGTCGATGCATAAAGGCCCCTACGCTCTGTACCTACCTACTCTATACCTCCCTCGGATCTGTTCGAAAGGCTGCCCCCGATAAACGACGACATCCTCTTCTTATTCTTCACTTCATATTTTTCTTGTTCTTGTTCTCGTTCTTGTTCTTATTTTTCATATTATTATTATTATTATTCTGATTTCACGCCGAGCATAAAGACTCGTGTCTACGTTGTGCCCCCGGCGTCTTCGGAGGTTGGGCCCTTGTTTTCAAAGTCGTATACCGGTAATACCGCCGCACGTCCACGCGTGTACTATGTTTATTTATGAATAGGTACACACACGTACATATCCGGGTGTCGTTACAAATATATCGCTGATAGAAGTATGAAAATTAGTCTATAAATAAATAGACTAACGATTATTCGATCGATTTATTTCTTTCTTTCATGTCATTTTGTCTTTACTCATTAATCATTCGATATTTTTGAACAAGTTTTTTTTTTTTTTTTTTTTGTTTTTTTTTTTTTTTCACAAATCGATTTTCTTTAAATATTCATAATTTATTCTACCTATATAATACAAAAGAAAAAATTTTCTGATTCTTATATATATATAGTGAATAAATTAACATCCTATGATAAATATTCTAATGAATTGATATCAATATACAAGAATACAGAAATGTAAATTTGTCAGTCTTTAATTACAGTGATAATCTTTGAACTTATTCTATATATATAGTATATATATATATATAGGATAAAAATGCGCAAATCTTAAAACAAAATTAGATACGAGAATTGTTCGAGATTTTTTTCATCTTCGTAGTTTATAAATTTGTGGTAATACGTTTCATTAAAAAAAAAAAAAAAAAAAATAATAATAAAAAATAAAAAAATTATAATATATATGTATATAGGTATACGTGATTGATAAATTTTATTTCGCTTGAAATAGATGAATAAGTATAATTTTTCGCGTTATTATTAAAATCGTGATGATGATATGAAACTGTATTAAATTACACAAGTATGAATGACAGTGCGAGATTATTCAGCGACATCCCACCTCCCTCTTTCTCTCTCGTTCTCTCTTTGCGCACACACATATATATATATATTATTATAATAATTTATACGGTGTGTTAGATGTAAATAAATTTATATAGTATATATAGGTATGTATACATATCTAGGTGGGTAGAGTCGTGCGTATATATGTATGTAGTACGTGATGTACAAATTCATACTATACATATATACATATACATATGTGTGTGTGTGTGTGTACACAAATATTTATATATTTATATGTGATGTATGTACCTATCTATAATATATATATATATATATATATATATATATATGTTGTATAGGTAGTTCATACATCAACGATTCCGCGTGACTTCGTAACCTTTAGAAAAAAGCCTTATAGTGTTGATACCTCGCGCTTCAAATTCTAGTCACGCCAGAGACGCACGTCCTTCGCGTATCGTGTTTATTAATTAAAAAGCGTAATTAATTCGTTCGCTGACAAACTTGCCCACTGGCTGTTATTTTCCAATTTAATACACGTACATATATAAACACATAGGTATATGTATATAGTACACAGTGTCTATGAAATATTATATAATAATATATACCTACTATCCTCCTTTTTTTTTTTTTTTTTTTTTTTTTTTTTTTTTTTTTTTTCTTTTTCTTTTTAATAATAATCCAAATATTATTCGAATTTAAATAAGAGAAAAAAAACTCAAACTATCGCCATAGAATCTTTTTTTAAATTCTTTATAGATTCAATCAATTAAATAAAAAAAAAAAAAAAAATATATAAAATAAAAGGAAAAAAAAAAGTATATAAGAAAAGAAATTTATAATTATTATCTAGGCGCCATGTGAGATAATTAGAGCTTGTAAAAACTAATATGGCGACACATTTCTCGGCTTTGTAGTAGCTATAATATCATACGCGATATGAATATCGTAAAATATAATATGTGTGTATATATGCGTGTGTGTGTGACTTTGATAACTTGGAGGAAGCGGTTCCGTATAATATTATATACCTACCTACGCGATGAACGAATCTGTATGTATCTTTCTACTTATATGTATGTATATACATATATATATATACACTATATACTGCATGTAGTACGCGTCTCTTCTTATTCTTCTTCTTATTCTTCTTCTTCTTCTTCTTCCCCTTTCATATATATATATATATATATGTGTATATATATATACCTACTTCTTTCATATCTTAGTCTGGATCTGTAACAGCAGTGGGCATATCGAGTTGCGGCGCCAACTCTCTCGCCACGCCGTTTTACCTTCGATTAACGTATAAGTATGTATACACTTACCTAAGTCAGTTGGGGACCGCGTTATTGAATAAATTTCTTATTTATTTATTTATTTATTTATTTATTTATTTATACGCTGTTTCGCAGATCTCGAGCTTCATAATATCTATATATTATATACGCAATTATATTCAAAGAATTATACTTTAGGGTTCGGCCTTATTATTTCGACGGTAATATTAGCATAATAATGCATGAACGCATCGATGTTATAATTTTAGGCTTACGCCCGATCAATGACTCTATATCAGTATTTAATAGCGCGGACAAAATTGGATCTGTATAGATCATTTTACGTTACATAATTATATTATGACGGGAAGTTAGATGTAACACGCTGTAATTATATCTATGGTACCTATATGAGAAAAAAAAAAAGGAAAAGAAAAAAAAACAACAAACACGTTACGACTTATACTATTATAAGAAGAAGAAAATAATTTTAACAGGTAAATACATTTTTTTATTTATATAAAATCCATTTATTATACAATTCATCGTATATAAATAATTTGAATTTTGGAAATTCCGAGTCTAAAGATCGAATTAGCGCGTTGAAAGGGGGATCCGGTTCCCTGCTGCAGTCAAATCGTTCGAGACACCGAAACACGAGCGAAACATCTCGGGACCATCAACTGCAGTGGAGAGCATCGCTTATTTCTAGCGGCACGGGCCACTGCACTACCCCCACCTAAAACTCTCTCGCCACGTTCTGTCTTGGTTTTCTTCACATTTTACACCGCGTTGCAGTTTTTATATATTTATTTATTTTCTTTATCTATAAAAATCTGAAAATTCACCTTTATAAATATAATCGTACCTAACGCACAGTATAGTATAGTACATTAATTTTGAAGAAATATTGCCGAGATTTTGAAAATTGATACATTTTTTATTTTTTATTTTTTATTTTTTTTAAATTTAATTAAGATTAAATCAGAGACTAAGCTGGTTTCATATAGTTCAACCGTTTTTTGTTTTTTATTTATCCGGAAGTCTGATCCGATTGTAAATACATACCGGATGTAAAATTATACATCGAAAAGGTGTTTATAAGTATAATAAAATAATTACTTAAGCGGAATGATAAGAGGAATTAAATAAACTGCTTATACGTGGATTTAGAAAAAAGTGTTTGCGACGTCGCGTCGCGGCGTCTATAGGTATGTATATACGTGAATGGTTTTGCTCGTATACTGCTGCAGTTCCCTCCCGCCCCTACAACCTCCCTTCGTTTGCTCTGCTCCACATTTTTATTATTTATTATTTTTTATTATCTTTCATATAGGTATATAATATACCTTTTCATTTTTATATTCTCAGGGGCAACTATCGCTATATATAGAACAGCACCGTGTAGATATATACATACAGGCATATGTGGAATATTTATAACTTGTGTACATACACCCATGTACTTGAATATACATATATTATACACATGAAGAGTCCCTCGCTCGCCAAAACTTATTCTCTCTTTTTATTTTTCTTTCAAATTATCATAATCAATATGAGATCAATAATCAATCTGCATTTACTCATTAATTGATTAAATTATTCATTTTTCTGTAATGATAAATACTGAAAATCTTTGCAGTCAAATACATAAAATAAGACAAGAAGTTTCGCATTAGTATAACGGTCGAAATAAAATGTCTATTCAACTATTCTGTCTATACGCTAGTCTGAAACGCTGTTATGTATTTAAATCTTGAAAGAAATAAATTTGAGCAAAAAAAGTAAAAATATATGAAAATAATGAGAAAGAAAATGAAGAGAAAAAAAAAAAAAAAAACAAAACAATAATTTAGTATTTGTTAGATAAAAAAAAAACATTACTTATTTATGTTTATATTAATCTCTATCGTTATTTTATTATAAAAGATCGCGAGCGGATGCGTACATATGTATAGTATGGGTATATATAGATATATATTCATCTTCTGGATTCGAGATCTACGAGGGCGTCGTAGACCGCCGCCAGACAACTCGGTCTCGATAATCTAGTCGAGTCTTCGAAAATATCTAAGATCTGAGTTCGTCAGAAGAGCTTACGAGTCAGCGAGATATATTTATATATAACCATAGCGCGTTTAGTAAAAAAAAAAATAAAAAATAATAATAATAAAAATAAAAAAAAAGTAATATGGCTGGAGGTGGTAGCACTACTCTAGTCTAGGTATACATATAAGTACTATATTTATTATACCTATATACATAATTACCTATAATATAAAAGAAAAAAAGATATAAATAAGGTAAATGAAAAAAGAACGAAAAATTTGAAGAAAAGAATAAGAAGAAGAAAAATATGAACGGACGTGGCTACGGCGGCGACGAAGGTTAAACTTCGGTTACGTCAATGTTGCAGCATGCTTAGAACCCGCTACGAGGGTAGAGAGCTACGGGCTACGGGCGGCGGGTCGTGATGATGCAGAGCTTTTACTTGGCGACTAAACTTAGCATCATCTAAAGATACGCGCTTGCAGGTAAGCGGCGCGCTACTAACGAACGATTCGCGTAAAGTTTCTGCGGGTTGGTTTTTCGCCCTCGCAACACGCAAGTCGCAGCTTACTACGCGCGGCCTGTGAACGTCCCTCTTAGAGGCTATCCGCGCCTATCGTGGTTCGCTCGTGTCTCGTCGCGGTCGTATGCGACACAAGAATAACAGCGCATAGGGACGAGGAACCAATGGAAAGGAGATGGTTATAATCTTCGTTCTTCGCGCGAGACCCGGCGGCGCGATCGTATTATTCAAAAATTGCGTTGGGTCGTGCGTCGCCTAGTGTCGTGTCGTGTCGTGTCGTGTCGCGTCCCTCGGCGTCTGTCCCGACCGAATAGAATTGCGTAAGTGTCGCTAACCGCCCGCGCCGTCGCGTCGAGCTGCACACACCTGGTAGCCGTCCCGACGCTTCGTGATAGACGCCGCGGCGCTGCTGCTTACTTCTCTCTTTCTCTCTCAATCTTTCTCTCTCTTTCTATCCCTCGATCTATCTTTCTCTCTGTCTCTTATTCACCCTCCCTCTATATACATTTTATTTTAGATTAGGTACCTACCTACACCTACGTTCGTTCGTCGAATCGTCACGTTAGCTAGAAAACGCGGATAGACCTATACACTACGTTCTAAAAAATAAAAAAAAAATAAATATAATAATTTCATTCAAGTTTATAGATTCATCAAACAATCATTGTTCAAAATGATAATATTATTTGATTATCTGCACCTTTCGACACCTACTTTTTATATTCTTATCTTTAGACTTTGGCTCGTGCCTTTACGTTTCAAAAAGAATGAAAAAATCCGAACTATTTAGTTCGTGGAAAAAAGCTGACAATTCTTACCTTACGAAATAATCGCATATGAGCGTGTTAGTATAGAACGTTGAGAATAATTTATTGACCATATAGTATATGTAATCGTATCGTAATATATTTAATCAAATAATTGATCCAGATTTCGCGAAATCGTAACAGTATCAATTTGCATTTTGAACTTCAGTGTTATACAGCTATCTACTATTATAGACGCATATACATACCTATGTATATTATTATATATATAGATACATGCGTGCGGACGTAAGAGAAAAAGACACGTTTAAAGGGGTGGTATAGAAGCTGTAGCGGACAAGTCCCTCGGGTATTTGCATTGCACGACGTTCTAGTCACACAACATCAGTGCAACGACCTCCTTCCTCTGCACGTTCGAGAGTTGACGCTCTCTCGCGCGAGTATAGCGAGTGTAGTATAGAGAGATGCGTTTACTAGAGTCGTATAACGTACATACATACGCATACGTACATACATACCTATATATTTATATAATGTATATATGTTGTACCTATACCGCTCTCTGTTACAATCTTTTTTCATTCTTATCATCGCTTCTTACACGGTATGTCAAGTGAGACTAAAATTATTGGCTTTATGGTACTATGCCCTGCCGATGCACCGATCCGACGAGATCTACCCCAACGCGTAGTTACACTGGCTATAATACGTACATTGTACTAGAATACTTTCGTGTAATACGTTTTTTTTTTTTTTTTTTTTTTTTTTTATTTCATATTTTATACTTATTTTTATACATTTAGGTATATAACATATACCTATATGTCCATGCATGTAGTACTACGTATATCTCTTACAGACAAACTGCAAATATTTATACGATCATACCGCAGAGCTCTACAAACATACATATTTATTATCATACGTACCTATATATATATATATAAATAATAATAATAATAATAATAATAATAATAATAATAAAATAAAATGGCAATCAATATATTTATCGAATAACTAAACCGAGCCACGAACGATTCTCTACGGTATATTTTATCTCGTTTTGCTCTTGGCCCCGTTATAGTATTCGCGCGGATCTTAACGTGATGGCTGTACGTCTATATGCATATGTGTATCTATATACTCGTGATTTTTCAATAGAATTGGCATTTTTAGATCTAGATAAACGAAGGGGGTGGATATGATGAAAAAATTTGATAAAAAAACAAAACATTTTCGGGTTGATCTTTACTATAAAATTTGATTTAGTGTATACAAATCGGTGAGATATAATATCTATTTCAGAAATAGTTTACTACTTTTTTTTTTTTTTTTTTTTTAAATGAAAAATGAGATATAAAAACTGTGTAGAATCGTCCGTGTTGGTATTTGTTGAAAGTTTTACATTAGATATAACATGAAGAGACATGATATATATGTTGGCTCCAACCGCATATATGATGATAATATCGTATTATATGCAAGACGCATCTTGAAAACTAGTCCCCATTGAATAGCAAGCAAGTAGGTATGGGTATATGTATTATAGCCAACCGGGCCACGCACGCCGGTCACTTTGTCGCTACAACTACATATCTGTGTACATGCATGTAGTACCTGCCTAGTAGGAAACGGGATATTTTTTATTCATTCGTTCTTATTCTGGGAACGACAATATTTCAGATTTTCCAGAATCTCACAGTACTACATATTTTAACGTATTTTCAAACAATTAACCGAAGGATCAAACTATGCACTCGTAATGTTCTATTATAGGGCTAAACATTTATAAATTTCAATCATATAAAATGAATATAAAAAAATTCAATAAATTTCACCAAATTTATAGAAGATTTACAAAAATTTTCGAAATATGACGGCACCAGTTTCGCGAAAAAGATGTCGTCAATTAGAATGAATAACTTCTCTACATGTAGTGTGATAAAATTTATTCCGAAATTCGTTTAATTATTTCATTTTCAACTAATTTATTATACGCAAATGTAAATAATTTTACTTAAATCTTATAATTTATTTCCAATTATTATTATCAATAATATTATTATTATTATTATTATATATTTTTTTTTTTTTTTTGTTTCAGAATGTATGTTTGGAAAACAGATTCGCGAGCTGGGTTCGACATGGTACGCAGATCTCGGGCCACCTTTTGGCGTTATGTACTGCATAAAGTGTGAATGCATACCGGTAGGTGATTTGAATAATTTTAGTAATTTTGTTATTTCTTTTTTGTTTTTTTTTTTTTGTTTTCTCGCTCGTCACATTTCACGGATTATTTTATACGGTTGATTTTTATGTATGCATGGTAGCGCGCTGACACGTCGAGACAGACTAAAATATGTAATATAATAGGAGTTGGAAATTGTCCACTGGTTGAATCTTTACGTACCTGTAATAAAAGTCCATTTTTTTTTTTTTCACTCTTTCTTTTATCTATGCTAGGAATTCCCAGAAAAACAGAAAAAAAAAAAATAAAATAATTCAAAAAATACGTTGGCTACATATACTAGAGTCGAAAGTTATATCGTCCTGTGATAAGGATCACTCGAGACTTGAATGAGCAAGTACCTTCCGAAATTGTTGTGTTCTAGCCAGGGCACGAGCCGTTTTATAATTTGAATATCTATATACATACCTATGTATACCTACCTAGTTTCAGTGAGTTTATAAATCACTTTGAAATGGTCGCCGGTAGAAATATTTTTGAAAAAATGGAAAAAACTATTTTAAAGAATTTTTTTAAGAATAATATTATAGTAAATTAATAAATATTAATCATTCGGAAAAATGATATAGGTATTGTTTTATCACCTGCTGCATCGATGCCGGAGGGATATCAATTTCATTCGCAAGTTTGCTCTCTTGTACTTCAGGAGGCAATAACTTACGGCTGTCTCATTAAGATAATGCAGTGCCATATATCGTTGGATACTGTTGCATTCTCACTGGATTTCTCTTAACGTAATAAATCGAGTTGAGAAAAGATGATAGAATTTGAATATATCATAATTTTGTTGATCAAAAAAATTAATATCTTTTTGTTCTTTGAATTAGCGTATTAATAAAATCTGACGAGAATTGAATTGAATAATATGGTAAATTAGCAAGAATAAGGTAACGGATGAGAAAGGGTATTCCCCAACTAAGGTAAAGTATTTATCTTACGATATATTTATTCTCTTTCGTAAGGAAGACTACTACGGCAATTAAACCGTATGGTGTGGGCCGAAAACGCGTGGACGGACGTCCACCCACGTGTACATTGTTACGTGGGCGTCGTCGTTGACCGAAGAGTATTGCGGGTCGATATATATGGAAGTATATATCTCGATATAGGTATATAACGAAACGTTAAACACTATACCAATCCTCCGTGAAGAAAATCTCTCCGACTCTCTTGCGTATACATAAATACATACATTATGTAGATATCCATATGCATATACCATATATGTTCACACACATATATATATATATATATATATACCTACATACGGTATAGACGCGTATCGGCGATAACCCGATCTCACGTGTTTCTCCTGTTGCACCTCCAAGGCGGCGGGCGCAAGGCGCCTACGCGAAACGAACCGCGCGTCGTCTTGACTGATAACGAATAGCCCCTTATTTCTTTCTCTCTCTTTCTCATTCGACTCGGACGACTTCCGGTGTCCACTTCATTCCCACGACGCCTACAATACGACCCGCCTGACCTTCTTTGGACACGAGGCAATATGCACTCACCTCCCGCATCTCGACACGAATCTTGCTTATTTAATTACTCTTTGACACACGATCATCAATACATTATATTTTCTAAAATACCTCGGGTATCTTGCTGTTCAATATGTCGAGGAGAATAAAAAAAAAAAAAAAAAACATATTTTCGAAGAAAAAGATTTTTGAGTGAAAAAAAAATTCTGTTTATCAATCCTTTTTTTCTTACCCTGCACATACGCTTTTGTACACGTTATATGTATGACGAGGTTCCCGCAAATCCCGACGAATATTAAACAGGGTCAATCTTGGTCAAAAATCGGATCGAAATTACCTTTATAAATTTTTTTCTAAAATGCATAGATTTTGTGTTATAATTAATTGAATAATAGCCAATGAGGCGCGCGCTATGAACAGACATCTGTCGGTGTGTCGCGCCGTCTTCTAGCTAGTGAGCATGCGCACGAGCGTCAGACAGCAGACGCCCGTTCATAGAGCGCGCCACATTGGCTATAATTCAATTAATCATAACATCAAATCTAGGCATTTTAGGAAAAAATGGTAAAGGAAATTTCTATCGTATTTTTGGCCAAGATTGACCCTGTAAAATATTTGTCACAAATTACGGGACACCCACTGTGTAGTAGTAGCTATCAGCAACGGTGGGGACGGATGCAATCGTGCAGATGTTCTATTTTTAGTAACAGCAAAGGAATGACGGACGTGCTTCATGTATGTACGACGTGCTATTGATAGGATAGTTTTCCTCTGTAGATGAGAGAGGAGTCGAGTCTGCCATACTCCTCCTCTGACTCTTCTTCTCGCGCATCGTGACTCACTATACGCGAGTTTCTATCTATATATACACACATATATATCGCGTGTACGCATACGTAGTACATCGTTCCTTCGGTCACAGGGAATAAATTTTTTTACGCATCGATTGGCTCCCTTCTTATTTCTCTTCCTCTTTTATTTTTTGTTTTTACTACATATATGGGATATATCAGGGAATAATAGGGTATTCCTTTAATTTTTTTTTTTTTTTTTTTAATAAAACGTTCCTTACTCCATGTGTCTATACTCCAGATTACAGTTCAATGTAAAGTAGCTAGATGAAAGTAATTAAATTTATTCATTTCTACAAACTAAGTGTAGTGAGAAAATAGTTTTTTATTCTCTGTTTTACATTAATGAGTGAGAATTCTCTCACACTTAATTTGTACAAAAAGTTTAACTAAAGAGAGAAATATCGTTGAATGAAATATTATTATCAATTGAATTTTTTCATTGAGTATACAACTACCCCATTTTTTTTCCCTGTATATGAAATAACCAGTATATGTATTTTAAATATTATTTATAAAATACTAATTATACACATGATATAGGGTATTTAAAAATTTTGCGTCAGGGATGAAAATTTTTGAACCAAAATTCAAAGTTTTATTTTTCCTTTCTTTTTTTTTTCTTGTTTCTTTATTCTTCCACTTTAACGAAGAACCAAAAATATTATAACTACGTTAAAATATTTTCGGTCCTTTTATCTTCTTTTTTTTTTGTTTCAGGTACAAAAAAAGCGACGTATCGTTGCCAGAACTCAGTGCAGAAACATCAAAAACGAATGTCCTAAACCAACATGTGAAGAACCTGTCCTTATGCCGGGAAGATGCTGCAAAACATGTCCCGGTGATTACAGTAAGTTAATTTTTGTACTATATGTTATATGCTATGTGTATAATGTCAGAAATATACCTAATTAATTTTCTATTTAACTATAGGTATCTAGGTAGACGTATAAAATATATAAGGAATATAATTCCGGGAATATATTAATAACTTTGTATAATAATTTATTAAATTGTCATTGCACTCTGCGGTTTGATCTCTCTGATAATGAAAATTCTTCGTTTATATTATTATTATACATACATACATACATACATACGTACGTACGTATAACATACATGTATAACCGTCGTTCAAGTTCTTATTAATTATGAACGGATTAACCGCGTCGTTAGCTCCGCTTATTGACCACAATCACTCTTCCTACGTCTGTCGGTCTATTAACTAAAAGTTAAAACTAACATCAGTCTCACTGTAATAGAATACGTATACCTATATTGGAATATAAATTTAGCTGTCAAATTTTTCTCTCACTTCACATACTATATAAATCTATGTATAGTACATTCGTATCAATACGGCTATTTTCGCACAAAAAAAAAAAAAAAATATGTATATCTTCAATTTTTAAGGGCCGAAAAAGAAAAAAAATTGGTAAAATTTTGACAAAAGACCTTTTTTTCTTTTTCTCTTCTTGTTCTTTTCGTCGCGAACAAAAATTAAGTCTCGAAACAGATACCCAACGTGCATATTTAAATTTTTTCCGAAGAAATTTTCGATCAGACTTGGTTTTTTTTTTTCTTATTTTTTTCAAATCGTTTTCTTCTCAAACGACGTTATAATATATTATAGGTATAATTAGATATGAAAAATAAATAGAGTCGACTTATAAATGAATGAATTTGTTTTATTGTTATCGTTAATTAGTTGCGGATATAGGTAGTAGTTATAGGTACATATGCAAATGATAACTATATATGACCGCTAAATATTTAGTTTAATTTTAATTGTAAGACATTCGAAGACAGTGTGAACGAGACCTAAACAATCCCTCGTGAGGAGAAGGTATCTGCGTATAATAGATATAGAAACATTATATATACGTATACATATATGTGCTGGAGCAGGCGCCACAGTTTAGCGCCATGGCGCCGGCTATATTACAGTATGGCGTCACATCGATTAAGCGGCGCAATCTAAATGTAAATATTAGCATATCTAATGATCAGGCAGAACGCTACAGACCCCCGACGACGAAGAGGAGGAGATGATGGAAGGAGCGAAGTAAAGAGGCAGGGACGCGACTTACACCGCGTTTTCCTTCTCGTTCTTGCTCTTGATCTTCTTCTTCTTCTTCTTCTTCTTCTTCTTCTTCTTCTTCTTCTTCTTCTTCTTCTTCTTCTTCTTCTTCTTGTGTATTCGCGTTTAGTAGGACGTGAGAGATCGTCGTTGCGTCCCGACCGCGACGCGGGTGCAGCGGTCCTGCAAACCCCGAGAGACTCAAGGTCGGCGTCGTCGCGCCGTTCGCCATTCGTTGTCGTCTGTATTCATTCGAATCCCATTTCGCAGACGCCAAAACGAATTAGGAAAACGAGCGTTTCAATTTCACACATTTGCCGAACAGAACAGCAGGCTATTTATATATAACCGTTGTATCTTGAGCACTTTAAAATATACGTGGTCCGGATAGGAAGGGTGTCATTCTCACTGAAATATTTATACACATAAAAAATAAGAAAATATACTCCAACTTGATTGACTGATGTCTAGAGATCGTTAATAATCATCATCGATTTTTATCTAAAAATTGAATAAATTACACTTTTTCTTCTAAATAATGGTACATACCATACACATGCGTATATCTGCTGCATGAATATGTTGAAGGGGGTGAAAAAAGGCAAAGGTGAAAAGCTAATTGAACGTCGCGTCGCGGATTTCTTTCGCAATAAAATTCATTGACGTTTTAACAAATTTCCGTATATAGTATATATTTATATATCTATATATAGGTATATTATATATGTCTATATATAATTTTTTTCACCAATAAAATATCCGTCGCGATTTAATTGGGAAGTAAATTAACCGCATGATGCGGTACTTATACGTTCTATATCGCGAAGAAAGTGCCGACTCAAGGTATAACAGCTATATACCTATAATACTTAAATAATTCTTCTATATACCTTGTACTATAGGTACGTGTGTATTAAATATATATGTATATACAAACGATTTATACATCACCGTCATCTCTAGATGCACGTTCATTTCTTCACATTTCGTAACTGCAATAGAAACGGCAAAGCGCGGGCGCCGGCGTCTTAATGCCCGAGGCCATCAGCTTTCGACGATCATCATGCCTCGTAGTATCTTTCTATCTATCTATCTATCTGTTTATCTATCCATCTATCTAACTACCTACCTACCTACCTACCTACCTACCTACCTACTATATGTTGGTATTCGCAAAGAAATCTTGTACGCTTACCTTACGCCAACCTAACACGAGAGAAAATATACTTATATACAGTTTATGTGCAACGGGGGATATATACGTATATATACAGGTAAACTTAAACGAGGGGAATGCCCACCCGGTCCCATAAATGCGGCGGCTACGGTTCAAAGTGGCTTCGTGCCTTCTTTATTCTACGTATGTAGTACATATGCCTACTTGTCTATATATTTATATATATAGATATAGATACATACATACCTATACTATCTATGTACTACATACATATATCTATATAGTTCGTTGTCCGTTCGTTTCCTTTCTCACCCGTATGTACGCGTATGTAGTACATACTGAGTTTTACATACGTACAGGGTGTCTGTATACGATACGGTACTATCAACATTATACACGTACGGTATATGAACGAGGAAATAATTAAACTCGATCTGTTTTTACATATATTTATTAATTCGGTCTTATAAAGGTGTACGACTCTTTCGAAGTTCGACGAAATTCACAGACATACACATGGTTAGATTTTCGAAAATTTCTGCAAATTTCACAGTCAAAATTCTATCACAATATCTGGTCCTAAGTATAAGTGGGACTTGATTGAAGAACGGAAATGGAAAGAGGAGTCTAATTGATCGATTTTTGCGACCAAAAAAATTTTTTTTCTTTTTTTTTTTACCTCGTATTCTTTGATGGAATATGAACTACGAATTAAACACCCCATATATCGTGCCTATATGTACACATATACCTATATCCAGTACATAAGTCTTATACTCCTTGATCGAGATCCTGGGAGTCCCCCCAGTCAATTGTCGATATGACGGAGCTCCGTGGTTCGTGGTCGGCCCGGCGCCTCGGAGTCATGACCTCTTGGCCCCGTTGCTTCGCGCCCAAAGGCCCAACTCCCACGCTTCGTTCAACGAGAAAGAGATGCCGGCCAGGGTTATGCGTGTAGAACCACCGCCGTTGTGCTGTTGTATTCTGTGCTATATCCCTTATGCTATATGTTGTTGTATGTTGTATGCTGTGACTGTTGGTCCGTAGTGCGGTAGTAGTTCGAGTCTCGGAACTGCCTCAGGCCTTATACGCCTTGCCTTAGTAGCCTTAGTATAGGGCCCAACTTAAGAACGCTGCAAACCGGAGTCGCGTGCCTTTCTCCACGCGGGCTCTTACAATTCAAGCTATGTTTGGGCATGTCTTAACACAAGAGTCGCGAGGTTCTCAAAACCCGAGAGCCACGCGACCGACTCGATCCGACACAGCATCCTCCTCTCGTCGAGACACCTTTTCGTTATTCGATTATCTAATTTCATTACAGTTTAAACAAAATATATTCTCTTTTACCTAAGAAATTATTTTACATAAATTTTCACTCATAGGTTCCTTTTTTTTTTTTTTCTATTTTTTATTTTACAGGTCCAGACATAGCGCAGGATGTTCCTCCGCAGATCACATCAGACGAAGAAGAACGCAGTTTAAAACGTAGGAGTATTTAATTTTATCAATTATAATGCATTTAGTTTAAGATACGTGGAGTTTTTTTTTTTTTTTTTTTTTTTTTTTTTTTTTCCCGATACGTGAAAATCATCTGAGTAATCATAAAATCATTCATCATACATATTATCATTCTCGTAGCGTTCTTCGACGAATCTGTACTATATATTCTTATGTATAGATATAAACTAGGAATTTTCACTATGTGATTTAACATCGCATATTGTTTTTATTTACGCAGACTTCGCTACCCTCTTAACGGGAAAAACCTCGTTACCACTACGTCGTGACGATTTGACACCATCATCGGCTATGAATAATGCCTACAACTACATAGCAACAGGACGTTTTAATTTCCACCGTAAGAATCTCTACTATTCGTTTTATCTAAGCTCATCAACACCGCGCCCTAGGAGTATACAGTTCGTTGATATATCAGGAAGCATACTAGAGGAACAAACCATAAATCCAATCGGTGGTGTTTACCAAAATGCAACTGGTAAACTTTGCGGAGTTTGGCGTAGAGTCCCACGTGATTATAGGAGACTGCTCAGAGAAGAGCGTCTCCACGTTGCTCTGTCATGGGAACCATCGGCGACTCTTACAGGACAGTTAACTCGTTACCGAGCCCTTGCGACCGAGCAATTTTCAGCCTTACTCGAACCTTCGCCAGGAGTCGATCGGGCACTAATGTCTGGCTCAGGAGCCACAGCGATTGTTTCAGCCTCGGCAGCATCAGCCCCGTCAGTTCATGTGCTCCTTGTTTTTAACGGGGTATTTTTTCCCACCGATGTATCCGAGGTTCCAATAACAGTGAAGATCGAACACCTCGATAAGGATTACGTGATACTTCAGGAAGATATTGTCGTGAGCAAACCATCATTAGAAATAAATATCGGTGAAGTTAGGAGCGCTCTATCGGCAGCTGATTTGAGGCTTTTGACCAGAGGTAAACTCGGCATTACCATATCGTCTAAGACAAATCCTCAGAGTCTTAGTCTTCAGGGTGTTATCGGTCCTCGAGCAACTTGCGACCTTTATCAAACCCTGATGTCCAGCGAGGCGCCATCGTCTGCTTCAGGACTCGCTTGGGCGTTTTTAGATCGTCTAGGAACGTTGAGATTCGGTGTGCAGCTGATTGGTCTTGAGGAAGAAAGCCCTTTAGTCACACTTGTCGATGATGGAGGTAAAAGACGCACCGAACTTGAAGATCTGACACCGTACCTAGTCGCAGGACTAGCAAACGGATCACTAGAACGACCCGGACCTCGTCTCCTCGAGCCACTTTTCTCCGGGGAATTATCAGTCGTCGCAGCATCTCATCTTGGATCACTTCTACGCGGACGATTGATTCAGAAGCCAGTAGCAGACGCTAGAGACACTTCAGCGCCGATTCTTCTCCGACGTCTTGACCCCGAGCCAGTATCATCGGGTCTTGTTGGTCTCGTATGGGCTACCGTGGATCTAGACTGCAATTTATATTACGAACTTGAGATTTCCGGGATAGCAAATGGCGATAGAACACTACAGTTGTATCTGGAGACCATGCCTCTTCTCGCTCAAGGCGCTCCGGTGGCTCGCAGACTCTTGGAAGAGTTCACAGGGTCGATTTTGGAGGGTTCAGTAGCCGGACTTTCACCGGTTGAACTTTACCGGATAGAATCTGGCATCAGCTATTTAGAAATCCGGGACAAACTCCAGGGTTCAGCTATTCTCAAGGCGCCTTTTAGGACCAGGACTCCGCTGAGCTGCTTACCTCATTACGCTGATAACGACGTCGCATCGGTTGATGCGTACAATATACAACCCCCAAGATCCGCCAATGAAAATAGCGCCTGTTTTCACGAGACAAGATTCTACGAAGAGGGTACTCAGTGGACAGCCAAATCAGACGTTTGTGTGATGTGCCACTGCCATAGAGGACTAACTTCCTGTGACCCGATTCCTTGTCCGGCTCTATCATGCCCCACGGGACATTTCATGAAAACTACTCCCGGACATTGCTGCCCCATCTGCACCCTTGGTGAGTATTTTTTATGCACAACTTTTCGCGCAAGATTTTCATACAGATATCACATGATTTTTAGAATATTGCGCAAGGATCAAGACTCGATATTTCCACAGATCCAGATTTAAGTTCATTTTTACAAATTCAATTCCCAGTCAGTGTCTAGGATTCGAATTGAAAATCAAACGGTCAGAAATTTGAAATCCAACGTGTCACTGTTGTCCAATCAGTTGTGGTATTAATTTCAGATCAATGAGTATATTTCTTTACGTTTCAAACTGCCTACTGACACAGTCGTTATCTCTATATCAATTATAAAAAGTATATAGTATATCGTGTGTTCGTTTCATTTGATATATCGATGCAGCAGCTATATATAAACACACCTACCTATCTAGATATTAATTGTTAGATTTACAATTCGAGGTACGAGTCCCGCGATTAGCTATCATAATTAGACGTCCGTAGCTTCCGTTCCATTTATCTTTCGTCTAAATTTACACACATCATTTTTAATCGCGATATTTTATTTGCTATGACTGCAGCAACTAGCCTCAACCAAACTCAATACAATTCAACGGCTATTACACCGGCGACAGGACCTCGAGGATGTGTATTGGCCGGACAATATCACCTGGCCGGTGCATCCTGGCATCCTTACGTACCTCCGGCCGGTTTTGACACCTGTGCTGTTTGCACCTGCGATGTAAGCATCTTTTTTTCATTTCAATTACGATTGTGTATCAGAATGATTCACGGAATTCATTATCATCATTCGTTTTTCGTTTTTTTTTTTTTTTATTTTTCTTTTTATTTCACATTTTTTTTTTTTTTTTATCAGATTCTAACGTTGGAGGTGAAATGTCCACGTGTACAATGTCCCCCGTTAGACTGTGACGAAAAAGTTGCTGTTAGACCAGACAAAAAAGCATGCTGCAGACTTTGCCCAATCCCAAAAAACATCGCTATACAACAACCTGCGGGAGACTTGCTTCCTCGTGATCAGGCATCCGTCACTAGTCGACCTTCTGCTGATCAAATACTTGCCAGTGGTGGGTGTAAGTACCCCGTTGGAGAACCTTTCGAAAATGGAAAGGAGTGGCATCCCAGGATTCATTCGCATGGCGAGATGAAATGCGTCAAGTGCAGATGCAAGGTGAGCTTAAAATATCACGATCTTATATGTATATATTTATCACGCGATACATTTTTCATACGTACGTATTTCAATTATTTTACATTTTATATTCGAATTCTGATTACCGATTCGGAGAATACATATATCTTATGATTTTCGTGCCAATTCTCATCGGGTGCCAAAAACTTGGTTTAGAAAATTGGATAGAAAGTTTTATGAGATCAAAGAACCTTCAGAGGTCGCTCATTTTTAATATAATACGAACGTTTTACTTTGCCTTTTATTTTTTTTTTCGTATAATTTATTTCACCTTATTGGTGTTATTTAGAAACTTTATCCACTTTATAATTTTTCTTAAATCTCGTCAATCACATCTTTTAAACTACCGACGTAAAATCGTTTTTACAAAAACCTAATGAACAAACCCCACGAGACTCCTTCTCTCGTCACTTACAACTTATTATTTATACGAATATTGCACTCAAGCTTCATCTGTTGTTTCGGCACTAAATTGCATTCGAATTTTATCTGGGTATGGGCTCGATGTCCGTTCAAAAGCTGACCAAAAATCGTTATCGACCAGGTTACAAAAAAACTTAGTAGATCTGATGGGGAATGATTTAGAAAAATGATTTCTTTTCAGTTATAAGATTGAGTTCTGATTAACGACTCCTAAACATTAATCTATAAAGTTGGAAGTTTTTCTTGAATAGTTTTCCCGCTAAATGGCACCCTTTGAGATGTTAGCTCTGTGAAAAATCAAAACATTAAAATTTCAGGATTTTTTTCGACCACCCTAGACCAGACAGCGTCTAAAACTCGATCGATTTCGCGGTAGAGTAATTTTATCAACGTCGAAGATTTGTTTTTATTCGATGTTTTTCGATTTTTTTTTTTTTTTTTTTCCTACGTTAGAATTCGTTTGAGGTGTTAGCTTCGAGCAGTATGGTTGAAGAGACTCGTCTGTTGCCGGTGAATCGCTTATCGTTAGTATACATATTACATAAAAATACATACGTACGTACTACGTGTACGTCCGAGCTAGAAAATACCTAGAATCGCAACTATTTCAAGCCGTTCTTTATAGGCCAGTCCGTCATGCCTTGGTGGCACCTTAAAAACGTACGTATCTTGCAACTTGTTGTAGTAGAGCATAGCACATATGCGAATGCGAATACGGTGACTTGCTAACTGAACGATCGATGCTAGTGATTTCCAGATGTGACTAGACTCGAGATTTATATGTTTACGCGAAAAGCTACGCTTCGCCGGTTGATGCGACCAATTTGGAAACACCGGCGCCGTCCCGGCGGGATTCCTCTGCGATATTAACTTCTATACTCGAGTTACGATCACAACCCAAAGAATTACGCACCTATATTTTTCTCTTTTTCTTTTTCTTTTTTTCCGTTTAAATTTTGACTACACGCCATTACAAATTTCACCTAGATACACATATTCCATCTCTCCCCTCTTCCATTTTAACATTCGCATCTTTTCTGTTTCTTTTTCTATTTTAAAAAATTTATTTTTTATCATACCACTCGTAAACTATTACTATCTTTTTCGCATACGTACCTACTACACAATATAGGTACACCTATAATAACAATAAAGGTTTAAATTGCTAGAAATATTTTCGACCTAGACGTTAAGGAATTTGATTTGTTCTAGTAATCGAAGTGAGCTAAGAAATCCAGTTACGTGATTTGTCCTAGCTGAATATTCGCATTCCTCTATAGTCTAGAATGAAGAAAGACTGGTACTCTGCATAGCAGTCCGAATCGTTTGACCATATTCGACCTATACATTTCGCGCCTTACTACAAGTTGCGACTAATTTGAATTCCGTTTTAAATAATGTCGAATTCCCAAAATTGGATGGAAGAGAAAGAGGAAATTTACAAAAAATGAATCTCGTTTACAGGACGGTGAGGTAAAGTGTGACCGAAAACGTTGCCCCAGAGCATTGTGCAACTCAATAGCACGTCAGAAAAAACAAGGTGGAATACTGTCTGAGATTGACGACTGTTGTTCGACACAGTGTAGACGAGCGCGTCGTCATCATCGTCAACATCATCCAAAACGTACGACAAGACGTGAACCACCGATGAGCTGAGCTCTCGATAAAAACTCCTTAACGTCAATGAGCAATATGCACATCTTATGTATAACCGGAGATATCGTTGTATTATAATGTGTATTATAATTAGGTATATAGTTATATATACATGACGAAGATATCACGGATCATAATTCGCATTTTATATACATATGCATGTATATATAGTACGTAGATACATAGATACATGAAACATGTACATCTAATACCCAGCTCCTTTATCCCTCCTTCACCCTCGTATCCAAAAAGAAAAAGGTATAATTGTCTATCAAATTCACCCGGTGCTCATTACCGAAACAATTTTATATCACATCCCTGATGCACTTTAAACGATCACAAACGATCTTTATTCAAACTTCCGCGCGGGTCGTAATCTAAATAAATTTCATACTGTATAATATGCATTTACGAAGAGAGAAAAAGAGACCCTTATATTCTTCCTTTGGTCAGTCCTCAGGGTCTCTTACATAGTTTGGTCCAAGAGAGTGAGAGAAAGAGAGGACTTGGAAAAATCATACTCTTCATTTTCATCTATAGAAAAATGTTCATGATGGTAACTTTGCACTATCGCAAAGATACGATACCATGAATATACTATATAATGGAGCACCAAGTGCTACGACTGTTTCTGGATTATCGCTAATCCAACAACAGTGGTAAGACAGAATAGTGATATGAGATAACGAATGAAATTTTTTCTTAGGGAGTAGAGAGCTGCACGAATAATGAGTGACAATTCAGACGATAAGACTTCATAGCATCAATCCACTGTGACCGGTTGTACATACGGACATACATACATACATAGATATAACATATATACATATAGTCTGGATCTATTAATCAATTGATTTTGATTAAATGGATAAACTGAACGGAAGCTGACCCCACGGTATTACTATATGGTGGCACGTGACCCCCTTTGCCTTCACCTCTTACAGCCCTTCTTATCCCCTTACCGAACCTGATATATAAATTATATCTATATACAGCTTAGTTCATCCCATCACCAATAATAATCATACTGCATCGTGACCGCTTCCCTTCCCTTACCTTACCTTCCCTTCCCTTCCCTTCCCTTCGCTTCCCTTCATTTTACTCCCACTATTCACTTATACCTATATAGTAACGCATATTATACGCATATATACCTACTTAGATACTCGTATATAAAATACATATCAGAATATACTATATCCTCCGCACCCACCAACCTCATCAAGTTACCCAGCAACCAAAGAAGACTGAACAACCTCGATGGCGGCATCAGTTATTATACGATTGCTATTATCTTTATTATATATATTAATATACATATACTAATAAACTCTGGCTTGTTGTTGTTGTTGTTGTTATCATTATTATTATTATTATTATTATTATTATTTTTGTCTTCATAATCATGATCATCATCATTGTCATCGTTATCATAATCATTATATCATCTACTACTAATTACAGTGTTGTAAAATATGATATGAATATTAATTATGTATATATATCCTCAATCCTGAATAATGAGATAATATCTTTTTTTCAAGTTTATTTTAGATTTCATTAAAGATTATAAAATTCAATGCCAATTATATACGCATATATTATATCTAAATAGAAGAATATAATATTATCTTCATTATTCATATAGTATACGCATGAATAATTAATATAGGATAATCGTTGATGAGGTGGTAGGAATCTTATTAATTGACAATTGACAAATTTTAAAGAACATTCATCACATCAAGATTAATATGAAGGTGATAGATATATATAAAAAGAAATTTTGACATGATATACCCTGTATCTAGTAAAACGATTATCTTAGATCTTAGTAAACTGCACTGTGTCAGTAGTAAGCATCATCTAATTATTATTAATTGCTAATTATTATTATTAATATTAAAAATTATCTATAATATGTATTAATATTATTATTTTTTATTATCTTTATCCTAATTATCTATATATATATATATATATATATATATATATATATATCTATATATTATAATATTCAATGTATTTATTGGTAGTTTTATAAGTTTCTTATACGATCCCAGCTGCGGGGTGTTCGCGGTTATATATTCAACGGCAAATCCTTTCCTTAGTAAAGGATTTGATGAGATTAATTGAACGAGTAGCGTGACGGCTCTCTGTAAAGTCTATTTTTTTTTCTTCTTTTTCTTTCAATCCGTCGAGATGAGATTTGCCTGTGGAATCGTCCTTAATAACGTGTCTCATAATACCTACTATATGTATAAAATTTAATATAAATATATTATAAATATTGATATTTTGTACATATAAATAATATAATATTAGTATATCAATTATTAATTATAATATTTAAAATCTATTTTTTATCTAACCGAGTTCGAATTCGAATTTTGAAAGAAATATTCGCTACGGTGTGGCGCAATCATGATATAAAATGTTTTCCTTTTTTTTTTATCTTTTTTCTTTTTCTTCAATTATTGTTGTTCATTTAATGTAAAAGAATGGTGGTGTTGTTATTGTTGTTGTTCTATACCTATATACATTATATAATATCGCGATCGAGGCATAATTCATATTATTAATATTATTATTATCATCAATTATTACGATTGCCTTAATTTTAAAGTTGTGAATTTATTTTTCTATAATTTCTTAAATTATACTTATATATATTCATATTCGTATTGAACACGCATATATTTTAACCGAATTATTCTATACGTATATTATTATACATGCATATAACGTAGATATAGTATATATATATAATATACATAGATAATATGTAATTATTAGTGACGCCGAAAGAAAGAAGGAAGGAAGGAATGAAGGAAGGAAGAAAAATATATATACAATTCCGCGCCCCCGGCATATGATATAATATATATATATATATGTATAATTTATTTATTGTGTGTGCTTCGATCTATTATTCGTTTTACGCGTGATTATAATAATATAATATGATAACTCTATGCATTTAATAACATCATGATTTTTATGATACGCGAGCAAGAGGCCAAAATTCAATTTCTTTCTTTTCTTTTTCTTTTTTTTCTTCTTTTTATTTATACAAACGAACATGTATATTATATATATATATATATATATATATATATATATATATATATTATACCGTACGTATTATATTTTGTGTAAAGTATATAGGTTTGGTAATAAGTTAATTTCGAACGAGTTCTATAAAGTTGCGAAACGGAAACTGATGCTATTCTATAATGTGCCAAAATGTTATTAATTGATTAATATACAATATATTATTGATTAATTAATTAATATCGATTATTTTATTATCTATTATTATTATTATTATTATTATTACACTACACTAGCTCATTGTATAATTTTTCTGCATTATAATTATCGCGATAATATTATAATGCGTATATATACCTAATATATGTATCGTTGATATATTGCTAATATTGCGTAATAAATTGTAACAGTATAATATAATAATACTATACGCGAATAACTATATTAGAACGAAGTGTATACCGATTTCAGTATTTTCATTAATAAAACAAATTTAATGTATAACTTATTAATCCCAATATTATCCCGTTAATCATTCATATTTATATCATTATCAATTATATTATACAATTTAAAGGATATACTTTGGCGCGAAAGAAAGTTTGAAAAAACTTCGCTCTATAATACGAATAGTGACGTATTTATTAAGTAATAGGTATATACGTGACACGTAGACCGTAGTTAATACATCTCTGTAATAGATGACAATAGATTCGCGTCAGCTTATAATAGAGGAGTAATACGCATAGTATGTATACAATTATGTAGCTACAATTATATTTTACGTCTTTTTAATTGCGTATAATAACTTCCAAGAGATTTAATAAATTACAGAGTTTGCATAAACGGGTCTAATGTTTAATGTCGCGTAATATGTATGATCAGCTTGTGACCGCGATGTCTACAGTTAATTCACGACTTGCTATTTTAAATTCAATATTAAATGGTTCTATGAAATGGATACTCGATCAATTTTTCTGGTAATTTGTAGAGTAGTGTTGACTTTGATTACGCGATTATAAACACGCTCTGATTTCCAAAACATAATCTTCATTATTATATACCGAGAATCGCGGTATGACTCAGTAGTAGAATTTGAACTCGAACTTTTCGTCGAAATATATCTTCATTCTGTATCAATATGCGAAAGAAATAGCAGGTCGAAATGGTCGACCGGTGCTGATGTAGAATAATCAGAATTTTTCGTAAACTTGTTTCGAGATAAAACTAATTAAGAAGGTCTGAACTGTTTTCGTTCGCCGTAACAATGAAGACGTTGGCCAGACGCTGCGTAGTTACTAATTGGCGCCGATATGTATTCCTCGAATAACATTTCTTTGAGAAATATTTACTAGTTACTATGATTAATTTGCGACTCTGCCAATCTACGCATAATAACGATTGATGGAAATCTAAAACGCAGTAAATGAAAACTCATAAAAAATTCTTAACTCGAAACGTGATTCACAAACCCGCGAATCACGTACGACGCTACCTGAACTAGCGACCGTGCGAGTTCAGAATTATTGTCCATGTGTCGTGGCTGACGACAGTCACGATTCACCATTCGATTGTTATTCTAGATTTGCCTCTTGGATCATGGATGACTTAACGTGGCTTTCCTCACAGATACTTGGAGCGACGACTACTTTCTGACTTCTGGTACAGGCAGCATCGACGCCCCAAGCATGATGCGTAAAAGGGTTCACCACCCAAAGGAGTGATACGAAACCGGCCGTATCTATTGCATTGATTAACTTTTGCCTTTTATACAAGTTATTCGGGATATACCTATCCCGGATTTACTTGATCTCATAAATTATTACCCAAAGTCGTTGCGAGATGTATCTGACTTTTATATTTTTACTATCTGATGATATTTTGTACGATGTCGAGTATAATAATTCATTGAACGAGAATAAGCGCCTGAAGATTTTTAACTACGCAACCCAACATACGCTCCAGAAAGGTTTGTGAAACTGATAATTACACTATCAGCAGATGTATAAGCTAGATAAAACAATATGGAACATCCTAATCTGGAGTTTTTATTACGTAATTAATATCTCGTAGCAAAGGCGTTGTACGCTACTGTTTTCATGTTTCATAAAGGTCTGCGTTATCCACTATCGCAGATTTTCGGCATGATGAAATTCGCCTGCAGAATCACAAATGATATGAGCGATCATTTCGACGGATTGAAGACAAGATTGGGTACAAGCGACTAATATTTGAAATAATTTCGAAATACTTCGGAGATTGTTTACGAGATTTATGGTGTCTTCGGATTATTGAGATCAATCAAAGCCTCGTTATTAAAACTCATCATCTCATAACAACAATTATCCATATCAATGTTTTGCGCGGTGAGATCGCAATACGCCCACTGCAACTACACTCGTTATTATTACATTACAACTGTAACAAAAGCTTGATTGAATAGTTGTAATTGCAGTGCCAATTGTATCTCAAAACAAGATATCGTTATTCAAATCATTACTCATATCATCGATGTTTCACATACAGGTAGAATTGTAAAACATCCATATCATCTGAACAAGAATTGCAAAGGCTTGAAAATGGAGTAGATTGTGTACACAGTAGGTACACTTTTAACACACTTCAATGCCCGGACTGTATAAAGCTTCGTGGTCTGTACATATACATAATGGTTTTATCAATAGACTATAGAAGTTTGATCAGCAGCGGACAAGTTACTCCGATATTTTCTCTGTAGGAATGTTTTTTTTTTTGCAAAAATGTACTCGCTGCGTTCAGTAAAACGCTTTAATAAACACGTGTATATTTAGCTGGATAGATAGACAGATTTTTATTTCATGTACGTATCTTATCTCATACGGTAACACATACGAGTACAATATTCATTCCCACCCCACGATGATAGTGAAATTTCTCCGACGTCGATAGATCTCCCAGATTCATCGCAACACGTGCTAATACACGTTGGGTTGAATAATACCCGGCGCACTACGTCTATAATTTGGTACAACAAATTATACATGAAGAACGTGCAATAAATATCGTAGTTCTCAAATTTGCATAAGTTAATAGGCAGATTGAGCCATGCTTTTCCTTAGACTTATATCGTCATCAAATGATCAATTTTACTTTGAATAACAGGGCTGCAATCAGCAAGCCCATTCATTGCTGCAACGTGAGTATGTATTTTCCGTTTTTCAATATGCATCTAAATACTTTTTTCGATGTATTGCTAGTGCGTGATGCCATATACGTCTCAATGAGTTCTTTGGGGAGTTCCGGGTTCTCGCTAATCTTTCGAAGAGTAAAATACTACTAATTATGTGAACAATTATATTTAACGTCTTTTTAATTGTGTGATAACTTCTAAGAACTTCATAACATCATGGAGTTTACATCATTGAGTATAATAAGAACAAAGCCGTTGTCATTCTTGGTAAGCGTTTGGGAATTCATTGCCGCATCATCGATACAAAATTAGAGATTACTTATCGTCGGAGTTATGCATAATTTGTGATTGCTTTTCAGAAATAAATTTATTCCCTCGCAAAAGATCGAGTCTCTATGTATTTTCTTCCTGGCATGCAGGTTTGCGAGTTTCGAGCATTTCTATTAAGATGCCTGTCGGGGTCGTATCTCGTTATCGCAACCCCCGTACAAGGTCTTCGACGTGACGAAGGTCACTGACTTCCCGACAGCAGGTGCCAAGGTCAAGGTCGATGCTACTCCTCGCGCGGCAAGTGGTACCCATGGGGTGACGAAAAGATTCTGCTATATTGCGGTAGAATTGACGAACTAATTCTGCCGCAAACATTGTTACGCCTCGGTGTATGCAATCTTCTGTTAGGAAGTATAGCAAGGTCGTGCGGGTTGCGTGTAGTGAGGCGGATCACTGCTTACGGTAACAATAGTTCATCGGCTCTAGCAGGTGATCAATATATATCATATATATGATATCATATATATGATATCATATATATGATCCATATAGATATATCCGGACGGTCCGCTACCCGCATCACTGTGATGTGAGCGAGGAATCACCCGGTATTCCATTGCAATGAACGAAGCAGGTTGTGTAAGATTAGTTATATTAGCTAGTAGGTATATTATTGTAGTATAAATTTGGTTTATATTATCTTGACTTATATGCGATACGTAACTTCAACAATAAGTAATATTGTATCGATACTGCAGCAATAAATACAGATATACTAATAATCAGTTGATTCGTTATTTTCCACTTTCCCCTCCATTCTACTCTTTATTTTTAATAAGTGATAGGTAAAGCAGCGTAGTTGGACGCACAGAAGGAGGCAGAAATTAGAATTTATGCATTTTCTTTGCGTTACTTTTTTCATTTTATTTTTGCTATTTAAAAGTTTGCAGTGACCTCCTCAGGTCAGATGGTCTCCTGATACCATGAGCATTTTTCGACCTTAAATTATTCTAACTCTTAAAAATGCTAGTATAGATAAGCTATATAGCGACGTGTATGGAGCAGCGTATGCATGCATGTGTCTATAGGCACTCCAAAAATTTCAGAACACCTCCTCGGGTCAGATGTTCTCCTGATACCAGGAGCATTTTTCGACCTAAAATTATTCTAACTCTTAAGAATGCTAGTATAGATAAGCTATATAGCGACGTGCATGAAGCAGCGTATGCATGCATGTGTCGATAGGCACTCCAAAAATTTCAGACCACCTCCTAGGGTCAGATGTTCTCCTGATACCAGGAGCATTTTTCGACTTAAAATTATTCTAACTCTTAAGAATGCTAGGATAGATGAGCTATATAGCGACGTGCATGAAGCAGCGTATGCATGCATGTGTCGATAGGCACTCCAAAAATTTCAGAATACCTCCTCGGGTCAGATGTTCTCCTGATACCAGGAGCATTTTTCGACTTAGAATTATTCTAACTCTTAAGAATGCTAGGATAGATAAGCTATATAGCGACGTGCATGAAGCAGCGTATGCATGCATGTGTCGATAGGCACTCCAAAAATTTCAGAACACCTCCTCGGGTCAGATGTTCTCCTGATACCAGGAGCATTTTTCGACTTAAAATTATTCTAACTCTTAAGAATGCTAGGATAGATAAGCTATATAGCGACGTGCATGAAGCAGCGTATGCATGCATGTGTCGATAGGCACTCCAAAAATTTCAGAACACCTCCTCGAGTCAGATGTCCTCCTGATACCAGGAGCATTTTTCGACTTAAAATTATTCTAACTCTTGAAAATGCTAGGATAGATAAGCTATATAGCGACGTGTATGAAGCAGCGCATGCATGCATGTGTCGATAAGCACTCCAAAAATTTCAGAACACCTCCTCGGGTCAGATGTTCTCCTGATACCAGGAGCATTTTTCGACTTAAAATTATTCTAACTCTTAAGAATGCTAGGATAGATAAGCTATATAGCGACGTGCATGAAGCAGCGTATGCATGCATGTGTCGATAGGCACTCCAAAAATTTCAGACCACCTCCTAGGGTCAGATGTTCTCCTGATACCAGGAGCATTTTTCGACTTAAAATTATTCTAACTCTTAAGAATGCTAGGATAGATGAGCTATATAGCGACGTGCATGAAGCAGCGTATGCATGCATGTGTCGATAGGCACTCCAAAAATTTCAGAATACCTCCTCGGGTCAGATGTTCTCCTGATACCAGGAGCATTTTTCGACTTAGAATTATTCTAACTCTTAAGAATGCTAGGATAGATGAGCTATATAGCGACGTGCATGAAGCAGCGTATGCATGCATGTGTCGATAGGCACTCCAAAAATTTCAGAATACCTCCTCGGGTCAGATGTTCTCCTGATACCAGGAGCATTTTTCGACTTAGAATTATTCTAACTCTTAAGAATGCTAGGATAGATAAGCTATATAGCGACGTGCATGAAGCAGCGTATGCATGCATGTGTCGATAGGCACTCCAAAAATTTCAGAACACCTCCTCGGGTCAGATGTTCTCCTGATACCAGGAGCATTTTTCGACTTAAAATTATTCTAACTCTTAAGAATGCTAGGATAGATAAGCTATATAGCGACGTGCATGAAGCAGCGTATGCATGCATGTGTCGATAGGCACTCCAAAAATTTCAGAACACCTCCTCGAGTCAGATGTTCTCCTGATACCAGGAGCATTTTTCGACTTAAAATTATTCTAACTCTTGAAAATGCTAGGATAGATAAGCTATATAGCGACGTGTATGAAGCAGCGCATGCATGCATGTGTCGATAAGCACTCCAAAAATTTCAGAACACCTCCTCGGGTCAGATGTTCTCCTGATACCAGGATGATTTTCGGCTCAAAGTTTCATTAACTCCGAATAATTTGAATTTTGAGTCGAATATCGCGTTGGTATCAAGAGAACATCTGACACAAGGTGTGCTGACATTTCTGGCGGAAAAAGGCATAGTGTACATGTCTACGTGTTTTTATGCACGTCGCTATATGTTTATTTATAATAGCATTTCATCAGAGTTGGGAAAATTCTCAGTCGAAAAATGCTCCTAGTATCAGGAGAATATCTGACCCGAGGAGTTGGTCGCCAGTTAACCATTAAGTAGCTGAAAATGCTTAAATTCTAATTTCCGTCTCCTCCTTTGCGTCCAATTACGCTGTTTTACCTATTGCTTATGTAAATTAAGGGTCGTAGGAAAGGAAAAGTGGAAGATAACGAAGCGTTAGATTATTGGTATACTGAGAATTTATTGCTGCTGCGTCGATACAATATTTCTCATCGCAAAAGTTATGTATAGCATATGAGTCAAGATAATATGACCCACATTCGTACTACAATAATATACTAGCTAATATGACTAATTTTACAAAACTACCGAATATAATATACACGCGTTTCTCATAATTGGAACAGAATCCCTACTGGTCGAAGCTGTTTGGACCCTGATGGAAAGTTATCCGACAGTAACAGAAAGACGAATGGTTAAACATTATCATCATTCAGTAAATTACTCGAAAGGCCAGAAGAATCTTTTTCCGCCAATGAGTAGTCAGTATGTATACATTGTCTATTGTGTGACAATTTTTTTGCGTTGGCAGTATTTCCATTCAAATGCCTGTGAAGCGTATCTCGTTCACGCAACCCCTCATGTAACCCCTCTGACGCCACGAAGGCCACTGAGCCTACCACAGATGCCTCTATCATTAATCAGTTCTCCTCATTACTTGGAAAGTCACGTCGACGGGGTGTCAAATAATATCGCCATCTTGCGGTTAAACTGACGAACCACTATTGTCGCAAAGAGTAGTCCGCCACACTGTATACAATCCGCACGACATTTCTGTGATTTTAATAAAGATTGCATATACTAAGGCGTACTCATGTTTGCGGCAAAAGTAATTCCCGTATCCGTCCGTGATATGGCGATACTATGTAGCACCCCATTGGTGCAACCCTGATAGGCATCTTCATAGAAATGCTCCAAATTCGAAAACCTTCATGCCAGGAAGTAGATACAGAGTCTCGATCATTTGCTAGGAGGATGAGTCTTTGTTTGAGAAACAATCCCATGTAATCCCATATAACAACGGAAACTAGCGCTGCCACGGGCATTGTATTTTGCATTTTCGAGATGCCCTACCTCTGGTAACTCAGGGATTATCGGTCCCTCGAATTTTCAGTTAAACATACTTGGTTTTGGATTATTTCATACAACCAATGTATTCTGGAGGTGTGTAAAGCCGGTTATTTTTTATTACGAATACATATAACTAAATGACTTCAATAATCCCATCGAAATGCAGTGGCTACCTCTTGTAGACATCCAAACAGGCAGCTTATAAGTTAGCCGTTCTGGCATATCTCAATCCGTCATCTAATGCCTCCAATACTTGATCCACGTGATTACTGTCAGCGTTAACGCCCATCAATCCGATACGAAAAATCTTACCAACAGTTGGCCCGAGACCTCCTCCAATTTCCACTTTGTAGCTACGAAAGAAGTAAATATTTCGAACAATCAATTCGACATTCAAAATTAATTTATCGGGATTGACTAACGATCTAATAAATTTACGGACGACATTTAGTCGGGTGAAGAGTATATCGTGTACTACGATCGCGGTGAACGTGACTAATTGGCAAAGTAGACGAACATGTCAATCGTCGTAATTTGTAGCGTAAAGGAATGCACCACCGCAATTGAGTAACTATTTTTTCTTGTCTAGACAGATGAAGAATGAAAGGCTTACTTTTTCATAGCACGGTCAGTAACGCGTTTCCAATCGACACCTGGAGGCACCTTCACGGCAACGATCGTCCTAAGACGATTTTCAGGGTTTTGAATAAAAAACTCCAGACCACGAGCGGCAACGGATCTCTCAAGTTTCTCGGCCGCAGCAGCGTGTCTTGCCCAGCTATTTCGTAACCCTTCTTCAGCAAGCTGAGCCAAAGCCTCTCGCAAACCATAGACCAGAGTTGCACTTATTGTGTGGTGATAGACGCGAATTTGTTTCCCAAAACAAGCCCAATAATCACCCAGAATAGTCATGTCCCAGTAGTAAACTGGAACTTGAGTTTTTCTCTCAAATATTTTCTTCCTATATAAACCAGCGAAAGAAAAAACGGATAAAGATTCCGCCCTGCTGATGTAAAATATGTAATTCAAATTTCTCGTAGCTTTTTTCAATTTAAAACTAATCGAAGAGTCGGAACTGCATTTGTTGGTCAGCATATGATGAAGACGTTGACTAGCCGCTGCGTATTTCGTAAGTGGCACCGATGTATTTCTCGAATATAATTTTTTGGGGATTATTTACTGTTTACCACTCGCAATCCACGTAAAGAAATATTTGACGGAAATCTAGACCGGCGTAAATGAAAGCTCATAAAAAATTCGTAGCTCGAAACGTGATTCACGAGCTCGTGAGTCGCGTCCGGTGCGACTTGAGCTAGCGATCGTACGAGATCAGAATTATTGTCCATGTGTCGTGGCTGCCACGAGTCACGACTCACGGTTCGATTATTATTCTAGATTTCCCTCTCGGATCATGGATGACTTAACGTGGCTTTCCCCAGAGCTACTTGGAGCGGTGACTACATACGTACTCTGCGGCAGGACTGAAAGTGACTGGTGTTATGCCAGGAGGAGCGCCAAGTACTTTTTGACTTCCGGTGTAGGCAGCATCGACGCCCCAAGCATCCGCATAAAAGGATTCACCGCCCAAGGAAGCTACGGTATCCACGATGAGGAGGCCCCCGTATCTATTGCATTAATTAACTATTATCCTCGTAGTACAAGTAATTCGAGTAATCAAGATTCAAAGTGCCTTGTCCTGAATATATTCGGATCCTTTTCAGCGGGATAGCACTCATTGCAAAAGAAAAGAAAAAAGAAAAACCGAATGAGTCCTACTTGTGAACAATATCCCCGACACCTTGAAGACGCTGTTTCATACCCGTCGACGATTCTGCCTGAACAACAAAGACGGCTGTAGGCCGATGTCTGTTAACTGCAGTTTCCAGTTCGTCCAGAGTAAAAGCCACTCCTGGTTCAGTATCGAGAAACTCTACCTATTTAGATAAGAGGGAATGAGAATTCTGTTCCCACAAGTTTGAAGTTAAGAGGGAAAATAAGATGATCGAATTTCTCACATGGGCTCCTATTCTAATTGCCATATTGGCGGCCCTCTCTCCCCAAATCCCACATCTAGCGATCAAAACTGTTTCTCCAGGTTCCAGGATATTTCCAAGACAAGCTTCCATGCCGGCGTGTCCGGACGCACTGACTGCTAAAGTCAGACGATTTTTAGTCTGAAAAGCGTACTGAATCCCAGCTTTGATCTCGTCCATCAGCTAAGAAAGAAATCTTGTTATTGATAAGAGACGAAAGTTTTTGGCTCGTTAGTTAACTGAGTTGATTTTATTTGATCATTCAATGTTGAGAAATGAGTTGCGTGTGATTTTCTATTCTCTCTTAGTGTATTGTGTTAAATCGGAAGAATCTCGTCTGGTACGCGCCAGCTGCATAATAGCAGTTATTAACCTACTGCTATAATTAGAACGATATAGATGCATATCTCCATGTAAACTTTACTCCACAAAGCCTCGGCTAGTTTTGTAATACTAATTCCCGCATACGATATACCTACTACGAAGTTTTATCCGAATTAAAATAAAGCTTAATTATCGCTGATTACCTACCCGATTCACGTTGATCGATATTTATAAAATCATCAAAACGTGTAAATTATTTCCATGCTTTCATTCATTTTTCATCGGACTTCTTTCTGCTCAATAATTGATTGCAAATATCGACAAGTATAAGTGTTTCTCCTTTTCTAATATCATAGCAGTAACATCGCAATTAATGAACAGCATTATACACACAGTTATATTAACAGTATGCTGAGTTGTTATACTATACACAAATCCCCATAGAGGATCATATTTTGTTTCAGATCGTATTACGCCTATTCCAATAGTGACTCGTTATCATTATACATTGCGACTATGACAAAGGCTTAGTTGTGCTTAGTAATTTCATTGTGAACTATTTTCAAAAACAATAGACCATTATTCAAATCACGAATCATCTCAACGATGTTTCAGATACATATGTATGTGCGGAGATGTAAAACATCCGTATCATCATCGGAATAATTACAAAGGCTTGAAAGTTGAGTAGATTGTGTACACAGAACGCCTTTACACGCTTCATCGTTTGCACACTCGAAAAGGTTTTACCAATAGGTTAAAAGTTTGATCAAAAGTGCGCGAGTGTACTTCTATATATTTGTCTGGATATATATAGACCGATTTTTATTTCATGTATGTAGTATTCGTAGCTTATCTCACACGCTAACATAAGTATAATATTATTCATCGCATCTAACAATGATAATGAAATATTATCATCATATTATCCAATATTCACTGTAATGCTTACGAGTACGTTTGGTTGCTTAATATCAGGCGCTGTACGTCTGTATTGAGTCGCAAGAAATAACGTTTAAATAACCGTAGATAAATTATAGGAGATAATAAATTTCCGTAATTGAATGAACAGATTAGATCTCAAGTTTTTTTTTTTTTTTTCTTTTTTTACTAGTATACTTTTATCCTCGGTATAAATGATTAACGTTTCACTCATATCACTGCTCCTCTATATATCTGTGATAAGAGTCGACTCATTTATATCGTGACAACAAAAATATTACTATATATCACATATGTTTTCCGGCTCTTTCATTTCCACTACAGAGACCGTAGTACATATGAAGAAAAACAAAAAAAAGGAAAAATATTGTAAAAAAGTAAAACACTTTTAAAAGACATAATCGTGTGGGTGGAACAGATTTTTCTATCCATTATATCTATATGCGAGATATACAACCTGGCATATCTCCGGATGTAAATGTCCCAGTATCTGCTGTTGTGTAGCACGGAGAACCCGGCTGGAGGCGTTGCTGGGACCTGGTGCCATCAATATCTTTTCCGGGACATTAAGTGGGACAAGAAGTTCTTTTGGTGGTTCCGGGAGAACCGCGTTTCTCGGCCAACAAGGGGCAATCATTTTGATTCTAAGACATGATTATTATCATTTGTTTTTTCTTTCTTTTTTTTTTAATTTTTAAATCATAATAATCTTCACAAATTCATGAATGACAATGCAGATTTATTCCATTCTTATTTATTTTCACTAAAATATTGGCGCGCTTCGACATACTACTTGGTTTTGATTATAATATCGGTATCTGTTTCCTTTCCGCGTTTTTTACACATACTATACAAATATAAATATGCATAGCTGTGTATACTACGAGATTTAGCATTCGGACGACAGATGGTACATACGCGTATAAGAAAGTCATTCATGAAGATCGGCACGTGACGATATTACTCTGTGTATAATATAATAGTACAGAAAAATGATGATTCAGAAGAATCACTGTTATACTATTGAGCAGATGCGTTTTATGCCTTTATATATCCTCACCAAAACGTATATACACCGTTATTTTGTAGATATGAAATTTTCAATCTCCTAGTCCCGATTGGTAGGTATACTATACAAACGATTCCACGGACAAGACAAGACTAAGGTCTTACTAAGTCATGCGATGTAACGCGACATGAGATTCAAATTCATCCCCGTTATCGTGTGAAATATTTATATCACAAGGTTTTATATCGATAACCTTGTTTATTGGTAACGGGCGAAAGATTCATAACATAGTTGCACGATCATCGAATATTATGTAATATTTGAAATTTTGCAACGTCACATTAACTTAAGTATAGATGAACATAGTATAACAACGATTACGCGAATGACTCTCGATTCAATGCTACTACAACGACTGATGATAAATATTTATCATGGTCTCATTCGAACCATAATGACTTTTCAAAGATTTGTTATTTTCTGTAATTATGAAATTTTTTATACAAATGATCTTGTCTCATAATTCAATTATTTCTATCTCGCAATCACATATTCGCATATAGTTTGTGTATGTATGTACGTCGATATCTCTTATACAGAGACGAATACGGTTCGCATCTATAGATATATTATATATCTAGGTGCATGACCCCTCAACGCAACGCCTCGTACTCATCGCTATAACATTCATATTGTATCCGGTGTTGAACAACAGCGGAAAACTACCCTGGATATATTGTCGTCTCGGTAACCTAGAGATCTAAATTCTTCGAATCATATGAATGCTGTATAGAACTCTTTGTTTTTTTTTCTTTTTTTTTAGAATTAAGGGCAATGACGGTCACATATTGTATCCCGTATCGGGTTTGGTATGCGACGACTGAAGATGACGCTAGATTTATGCTCATAGAAAGAAGAAATATTGTAAATGAGGAGAATCAGAGCAAGAAAAAGAATGTCAGTAGGTATGCACATCCTTACTATGTAAATGTAGAGAATAAAAACAATGAGAATTCATGTATTTTCCCAGTTTCCTAAATCTGAAAATACATCCATTCATTAATTCCGATTTTAAACGGGTGAGGTGACTGTATAGCTATGGTATGGCATTGCAAATAATCGAAAGTTGGCGGTAAGATAGAGCGTTCGCTTGTACCTATATCTCGTGTGTTTCCGTCAATGATCGGCCGGCGAGAAAGACCCCCTACCCTAATCCCGCGTGGTCAACCAACATGGCCACCTGTTGGCTGTTGGGCACATTGGGTTATAGAGAGACGGGACAAGTTCACCCGCGACTCTCGTCGTGGTATGTAGTATCTGTAGAAAAACCAGTGACCGTAATTGATACAAGAATAAACTTAGTTGCGTGCCGTAGACGGTTTCCATCAAGATCAAAAATAGAATAAAAAAAAGAGAGAAAGAGAAGAAAAGTATACGAGGTAAAGATAGAGATAGAGAGAGAGAGAGAAAAAAAACAACATTATAATAATACAGTCCATTGCGCGAGACACGAGTCACGAGTCACGCGACATTCATGACACTGAGAGTGACATATACCTAGAATATACCTCATACTCATACCTACAAAGCATTGTGGGTATGTGGATATCACATACCGTATCTTACACGGCTTTTCGAAAGACGCTATAAGCTAACGTAAGAAGTGCGAGAGGGCGAAGGGCAGAGGGCGGAGGAGGCAGGGAGACGTACGGACGCCGCTTTAAACCAAAGGCAGTAAAGGCAGCAGGCAGAGACTTGTGGCTTTTGCTGTTCTCCTCGTGTGCCTGAAACAGAAACAGCAACAGCAACAGCAGCTAGCAGCTAGCAGCGAACAGGATACATACGTACCTAGTAGTTTGGTTTAGTGTTAGTAGAGGAGGGCCACTCTAGGCTAAACAATGGGACGCGTTCGTGAGTAAGAAACGGGCTGCCCCCGCAGAGCGAAGCGTAGAGGGACGAAGAGGCGAAAGCAAGAGCAGCAGCAGCACCACCACCACCACCACGTTGAAACACTTGGGTTGTCGGATATTAGGCCAGTTCTATTCAGGCCGTCGTCGAACCCTCGAAGCATCGAAGGGTCGAGTCGGCAGGAGGAGTGTTGTTTCTTGATTTCTGTTCTCTTTTTGTTTTTCTTTCTTCGTACAATTGGCGAGGATAGAAAAAAGTAATAAAAGTATAAATGAAGTAAAGTAATTTCATGTTTCATTATCAGAAAATTTAATCGATATACGTAACATAGGTATTAGGTATATTAAAATTCTCAACCCTGTCTGTCGTCAGGCGCTAAAGTAGTTGTGCCTTTGCCTCTCTCTGCGTCTTAAATCATTGTTATTATAATGTGCTCCTCTCTCGCTGGCTTGCGACTGGCTGGTTTAAACCATAAGTGAAGTGCTGCTTGCGGTGGGAAGGAATTGTATTTGTGCGGTTGAATTAAACGATGTGCTTGATAATAGTTCCTGGTGCGCTTAAATGGTAATACATAATAATAATAAGAATAGTAAGAATAAGAATAAAAATAAGAATAAGGGACGGCGTCGCGTGCGCCTATATAATTCTCTTATTCTCTTGTTATAACAATGCGGGATGAATGCAAAACGATTTAGTCGAGAACAAGAAGAAGAAGAACAACCAGCATCAGCATCAGCATCAGCAGCAACAGATGAAGAAGTAGTAGTACTAGTGAAGTAGACAAGTAGTGAGTCGCTCTGTGTACTTGTGTTGTTGTTATTGTTCTTCATTTTTCGATTTCTCAATACACATACTAATACATCGGGGCGGTTTAACAGACGCTTTGTTTACCCATTTTATACACAAGTAAGAATCTCGTGACCACATATATACACCAGGCGGACAAAGAGCTCGAGAGGTGATACCGATAGAAGGATTAAGAGAATTAAGGTAACTCTACTATTTCATCTTAATATATTATTATTATTATTTTTCTTAGCATTTTATTATTAAATATTTATATTATTTATTCAATTCTTACTACTAGACAAGACCGTGACTAAATAACTAGCTAGGCCTTGTTGCCGACTGAAATTCCGCCCCACAGTCTCTTCGACGGAAATATAGTATTTTTAGCAATCAACTCGGTCGAGGGTTTAGAACGACCGAGTAAACCCAAGATTCCTATGTGAAGTACTTACTCATTTCATATACGAACGTAATCATTCTTATTATTATTTTTATTTCAAAGCTGATAACTTCGGAAACAATTTACGACAATATATAAACAAAAAGGGAGATGATCTCTCGACGTAAGCCTGTCGTGTCAAGAATTGAATTTATGAGCTAGAGAATATATATATACTTATGTGTATATCGTATGGGTTGGAATTCGTCCAGAAGAAAATTAGTCAAGATTTTCTTGAACATATTGATACAATTTTTATTTATTAACAACGGCGTGGTAAATAATTGACGAATAAATTCTAACCGTGAGAAAACTAAATAATAGAGAAAACAGTTATTTCTTTCTTCTTCTGATTTTTCTAAATTTACGCCCGGATTATTGTTGTCAAATTTATAACCGCCGTCTGTATATATACGTATACAGTTAACAATTTGAATTCAAATATATAATGTAAACAATAACAAAAGTTTGACAACGGTTTTATGATTATTAATAGTATGATCTTAGATTGAAAAGAAAAGAAGACTATAGCAAGCGACAGACTCCCGCTAGACGAGACTGTAGTGTTTTATTTTTTTCCCCCTTTTTTTTCTATCCCCATTCGTATTCCGTAGGGTTAATAAATTAACGAATTAAAGTAAGATATATATCTATATATGTTTGATTATATACGATGATGATAATTACCTTATCAGATCGAGATTATCTCACATGATAAATATTTACGTTAGTACTATTGTACATTGTATACTATATGTATAATATAATCATTCATTTTGCGTAACCTAAACAAGTAATGAGCCGATGCGGGCGCTCTCTGCTCATCAAGCGGATAATTGAACCTGGGGTTAAGAAAGGAAAGGAGGGAGAGATGAGTAGGTATCGAATAAACCTACACCTATAGGTATACATATAACATGTAAGACGGCGGATGTAACCACGCTGTAGGTAGGTACTCACGTGCTCTTGTTCTATTTTTCAAATTTGGAATACGGAAAGAATGTCTAAATGATGATAATAATTATTATGGTATAAATAATAGTTATGCTGATTAAATGATGTAAGTTTGTCTCTCCCCTTTTTTCTTACTCTTCGGCCAAATTTAACCATCAGCCGGAAATGCCTGTTGTAAATTAAACGCGTGAATGATGGAACTAAACTATTCGGACAACTGTGTTGTCAATCTTGATAATTGGCCCTATACTCGTATAGTCTAGTTTCATATTTTCTCTTAATCTCCTGTCGCACGTTCGAATATAACCATCAATCTTCTCTACGCAGGCCTATATTCTATATGGGTAGATATATCTTACTGCAGTCGTAATTGTGTATATCTTTACGGAGAAATCTACAGAGTAAACGTGCGAGTCCGATATAGGTATATAACTTCAATAAACTTAGGTAACGAAAAGTAAAAAAAAATAATATAGAAATAATAAGAGTATAATAACTGGCGAGTCGTGTTTTATTCAAATGAGAAAATTCGAAGACTTCGGGGCAGTACTCAAAATTGAGATAGGAACCTGGGGTTTTGGCTATATTTTTTTTTTATATATATATAATTGGAGACGTCCTGGCCCATGGGAGCATTAAAATTCAAAAATAACGAAATTAAGAACCACCCTAATATAACGTATAGCACAGCGTGCCAATATACCATACTTTGATGAACAAAAGCGTAATTGTTTCGGGGTTTATTCGAGAGCTGTTATATGTGTACTTAACAGCATGAAAGAGAAAAATCGTGTGTGTTCCTCGCCAACATCCTATACATCGTTATAACATACATATACACCTGCATCCTTCGGTGCTATGGTGTCAACGATATACTTATACTGCTCCAAATATATCGCGTAGAGTCTTTCACACGCTGTCGCGCGTCGCGACGCAGGGCAACAAAAAATATTAAATACACTACACTAAAATGACATCATATACATATCTACCTACCTACCTACCTGCTCAATTCTCACAAGAAAGATTATACGAGATTAGGACCCATGCACATGTCTGATTAGATATTATCTAGACACGAAAGACACGCTTTTATTCATTCATTCGTTCATTTAGTTAAGAATTTTTTTTCTGCGATCGTAAAAAAAAAAAAATATGAATGATAATAAATAACGAATTTTGCGTAAGAAAAATTTGTCACATTTAGTTATAAATATTCTTCCATTACACGTTTTAATATATAAATTTATATGAAACCACAGTTGAACTAGATCGACTATAATTCGCTATTTTTTTCTATTAAATTTGTTAATTAGTATGACGCCACCGTAATTAAGATCCATGTAGTATTTTTGTCGTCAGAATTAGGCATGAAATAGAGTATAAGTACCCAGCGTACATAAAGTGGGTGGTTTTCTTCTCTACAGCTGTTATAAAAAAACGTACGAAAACATCGAAAGAAAACCCATTTAATTCCCATATGTAATAATTAGTGAACTTTTCTCTTTACTCAGTTCTTATAGTATGTAGTTTCGTATAAAAATGAGTTTATCTCTTCTGAAGATAAAACGCAGCAAAAAAAAAAAAAAAAAATATGATTGTATTCATCCGCGATGAAGGTATAGATGGATACACGATGTGCCTGCAAGTGATGATGCGTATACCTACTCTGTAAACGTAGCGTGCCGCACTCGATATGTATGTGATCAATATTCAAGTTTATATCGCGAATAAAATTACAGGTAGTTATTCAATTAGACAAAGTAGACATAGTATTATATACCTATAGTATATATGAATCTATATACACGAGGAAAATTTATCGTATAAGTTGCTTGTCGACTTTAAATAAGCTGCAGCATCGTATATATACGTATAGAAAATTATCTGTACCTTAATATAGGTAGAAACACACTACGTATTATCTTCCCGTACGTTTATATATACCTATATAGGTATAGCTTTATATCTACCCGATCGATATAGAGAAATACGTCGAACGACGACGGAATACAAACTCTAATACAGCGTATAGTATATCTACCTATGTGTATGTATAAAGCTTTTCGTATACACGCATCACTGATTTTCTTAGAAAAAGTGGATGAATAGAACCGGTTGTTGGGAAAACATTAATCGAAATACCTAATGTGTCGCCATAAACCTTATCTTATTAATTCGACTCACTTAATCCCGCAGTCGATCTCCTTAGTGACACTACAATATCCAACGATTTTATTCACCCGTTTTTGAAACCAAGATTTTTTTCGGTAGATTTTTATCTTCATTCATTTATTAAACATTTTTTTTTTCCAGATGTGGTGTGACACAAAAATTGAAAATAACAAAACGACGAATACGATAGTCGCAATCCAAGGATGAACAATGGCCTTTTCGCTTGGTGCGGGTGGACCAGGTCTGGCTCAAGGAGGTTCAATTCCTCGGAGAGCCAACCTGGAGTTCCCGCCACCACCGCCGTATCCACCGCCTTTAAATTCTTCCCATTCTTCTCCTTCTTCTTCTTCTTCTTCTTCTTCTTCTTCTTCTTCTGCTTCGTCTTCACATCACGCGGTATCAACGTCAATAATGATGCAGTCACCATCGTCGAGTACGACACCTCCGATTGTCGTACCTCAAACATCATCCCCAATTACTCGAATCCAATCTAGTCAATCTCAACCGCAAACCCAAACTCAAACTCAACTCACTCTTCCTACGACTACGACCACAGCACAGGATTATGCATACGCCTACTACGAGCCAGGACCTAGTCGTCTACATCCTCCGGCGTTTCATCATCAACACAATCATCATTCTCACGTTCAATCACCCGTCAGACATCGTGGACTACTACCAAGCCCACAGGAATCACTAAGACGACATACATACGTGACCAGATATGGAACAGAGGAAAATATTTACGAAGAAATATCGGAGATAAGGTGAGATTACGAATTTCTTTTTTTATTCATCATTTTATGCCATTTATTCAACGATTTCAGTTCATCGCGTTATAAAAGAGTCGGAAATAAAATAAAAGTTGACATCTTTTTGTATAATAAATAATGCAGGGGTGAGATAGGTACTTGGCTTGGTCCACCCTGCAATATTAAGATATATCACTATCGTATGATTTTCGTATATTTTTTTTTTGTTAAACTAAATAATGATTTGCAGAGAAATAATGTACAGTTATAGGAACATGGCGTAAAGCTATAGTTTATTGATAACAATAGTATATTTATTTTTATATATGGGTATATTTTACTGTATAGTAGAAGTTAAAACGAGTTCGAATTCGTTCCCGTATTTATACTATATGCGCGCGTTATGGGTCTAACGACAGAGCAATTTGTCTTTACGAAAATAGCACGTAATTGGAGAATCTGATTCAATATCTCAACTCGCAACGGTCGTACATCATATTACTACAGCAATTCACTCCGCCATTATAAAATATGGTATATACTTAAATGCGGTATAGATATACATGTATACATTTATGATCTACGATATGATATTTACACTCGCGAGGGAGAGCGCGGGCTCGATTGATGATAAACGATGCACCGAGCGTACTTTTTCAATCTAATAAAATAAAAACTATATGCATGCGTTGTGTGATAAAAATTCGTGACATTATTCAATATACGAAATTTCTCTGTATTGAAAAAAAAAAAGGAATTGGAACAAGAATTAATTGAAAATAAAAAAAAAATAAATAAACGCTCCCTATGGAGCATTGAGAAACACTGATCTAGACTAAATAATAAGAAGTCGTATCGTAGCGAGAAGGAGGGAATGAACGTATGTATTATAGCAAGCCAAACGCGTACTGCGAAGCTGGGGATCCCCCGACTTCAATTACCGACAAAGTTTAACGTCGTGGTGGTCAGTAGATAGGTATAGGTAGCTCGGTAGGTAACAACGTCAAAAGTATAAAACAAAACTGTATAAGATGTATGTAAATTTATCTCCCTCTCTCTTCTTCTCGTGGTTAAGAATTCCCCGGAGCTAGACTATTAATTGAGGACTAAGTCTGTTATACGCTTCGTACAGCCGCGTGCGCTCCACTCTGCAGTGCATTGCGTCGTTTCAACGCGAGGGCGAGCTGGGCGAACTCGCCACGAACTCTCAACTGCTGTATTTTTTCTTTTATTTTTTTTTTTGTTTCTTTAGATTATTATAAGTATACACGTTCTCACGCATGATTCGTTCTCTTTGAAAATCGAATAATTGAGAGATCGGATCTTCGTGTATGTATTTATAAGTTGCGAACTTGAAAAATCGCAGTATTTCTGGGTGGTCGAATAAACTCTCCGCGTGCATGTGGCTTATATAGGTATATAGTTTCTCATATTCTCGGAGTTCGGAGAAAAATTTCAATTTACTCTTTTCTTATCAGACTCAACTTTTGTAGAGAAACAAAAAAAAAAAAAACATGAATATAAATTAACTTTTTAACGCATATTATTATACGTTTTTACGCTCATAGAATTACGGGCTTTTAATTGGTTGAATAACTCTAGGCCACCTCTATGCCTTATTATAACTATCTAATAATAAAAAAACGATCATTCCTTTTCTCGGCTCCTAAAACTAGGTGACTTTTATTGGTTTATATTTATTGGTGTACAAGGAAAGCTCTCAGTCTGCGCGGCTACAGCGGTCTGCCTCCTTAACTTCCGAAGCTTCTGCTTCTTCTTATTCTTATTCTTCGTCTTCTTCGAGAACGGAATCTCTAAACAGGTTTAAGGTTACGGGTCGCGAGCACCGAGCGGCAGGGTACATCCGATAAATATTACCGGATTAATTTATAAATCTGATAAAAAGAAACAACCGCTAGTCGTTGTCGTCGTCCTTATTTTCAATTTTTTTTTCTTTTTTCAATTTTTTTTCTTTTTCAATTCTTTTTTCATCTGAATCTAGGACCGGAATGAAAATGAATAGAAAGTAGATAGAAAAAGAAAAAAAGAAAAATAAAACTGAAAGAAAAGTGAAAAAATTTTGTTTTCATTAAAAATGAAGAAAAAAACGTTGAGTTTTATTCATTATCAATTTCAATCGCAGCAGGCAATGTCGACGAGGTATTCACGGCTCTCGGAGATCTCTAGTCGCCGAAGAAGTACGGCGAGTTCAATCAAGGCACCGTAGAGTACTCGGTGAGTTAAACCTCAGCGTTGAAGCGATGCTGATGCCCCCCGGGTCTAACTGTCCGGTCCAGAACGATAGAGGTCAAAGGGGTCAAAGAGGAACTTCTTCCACGGAGGAGCTACTCGCCTCAGTCAGTCCAACCGATGAACTTTTATCTCCTGTTGTTGCCGCCTGTGATTTGGATAGTGGTTTTAGCGGTAGCTCGAGCGCAAGTTACAGGTGAGGAGTGTTTCATTAATTATTTAACATTCATTAAATTCATTTTTATTTTATTTCATTTTTTCTTCTTTCTTTTCCTTTTTCTTTTCTTTCATATGAATATATTTTCGTAATAATAAATCAACGTAATATGAGGGACCGCGGTGAATTTTAAAACACCTAAGGGTAAAAATTCCGAAAGTTAAAATTCACGCATTTATTCATTGAGTATTTTATAATTCGGGTATTGATGGTATCGAGGTCAATTATTAAGGGGTGAAATTAATCGTCTTCAGATTTACTATTTTGGGAGAAAAAAAAAGTTTCAAAATCCTATCAATTATTTATATGCGACATCATGAAGTTAAATTGTTCTTTTTTCTTCAAATCTTGGAAAATAGACTGAAATTTTTGGATCTTTTTTTACCTTCGGGGGTCCGGACTTTCGGAGTCTTGAACTCCCTGCATTCCGATCTTTCGGAATTTTAATGTTCTATACTTGAACGTTTCTGTAAATTCGAAATCGTCCGAAATGAATTCGGAAATTTAACCCGGCCCCCATAAATGTGATTATAAATTTTTGTCATTCTTTATTTAAACGTGTTTCCATACCCTGTATAGATCTGGTATAGGATCACTCAGTCGTGGATTCGTAAGGACGAGTACACCTGAGCTGGATGGTACCGGAGGAGGAAATAATTGTCAGCGAAAAGGAAAGGCGGTTATGCTTTTACGAAAAGGTTGGAAGGGATGGAAGAAGATACAATCATTTGGGGCTACGACCAAGGGTAAGTTTCATATAAATTATAAAATCAACAAAATTCGTAACAATTTATTGTGTTTTTTTTTTTTTTTTTAGTTTTTTTTTTTTCTTTCTCAATAAATGAGAATATCCCACGTACATTAGATGAAATTCGACTTTCTCGAGTTATACTTAACTTCTACATGTATTATGTATGATAACATAGCTCAAAGGCGTTAGAGAGTTAATTAATCATCCCGCACAGTTCTTGATTATAATTTCGAGGTAAATGAGAGCGGGAAGTGACGTCAGTCAGTGGTCGTCGAAATCCCACGGTTCTAAATAATATTTTCTTCTTTTCTTTTCTTTGGTTTTTTCTTCATTTTTGTTTTTTTTTTTTTTAATTTTTCTTTTCCTAAGGAATTGAGCAAAAAGAATATAAGGAATTAAAGGTGAGAATTTCGAAAGTGTAAAAATTCGAATTTAAACGGATTAACGTCAGTATAGGTATACGCACCAGTAATTCGCCTAGTTTTTTTTCTTCACTTTTCTTCTAACAATTTTCTGGCTGTGTATATAATCGATTCATATAATTTAACCGAAATTTCGCAAGTTATATCTATGGAGACAAGGAAGAATCGTGCAATTTCCTTTTCGCATTAGGTATACACACTTCGCGCGCACATTTTAATATTAACAATTATATAATATGCAAATAGTAATTAAATAAGGTAATTAATTTCACGGTGATATTTATTACCCATATATACAATCAGTCGATTATAATCTGCATACCCATTTCTTCGGTCAATTTGTTTTTTTTTTTTCTCTGTCTTATATACTTTATATTGTACCTTCATAATTAATTATTATTATAGTCAAAGTTTATGTTCTTTAAAATCTATAGAAATTTTAGTCCCTTTTAAACGGTTGAATAGAGTAAGAAAATACCTGTAGGTACCGCGTGCATAGGGCTTATATTCGTGTGTGTGTGCTTGTGCATGTGTATCGTAAAATCCAGTGACGTAACTGCATAGGATTTTAATTGGTATAGTAAAATTCCGAAAGGTTAGAACGCAGACAGCTAAAACTCCGAAAGTCGATAAATCCAAAAATTTCAATTTATAATTCCTCGGGATGTGAAGACGAAAAAAAAATAACTCATTCTAATCGAGAACCTCTGTACGGGAACTCAGCCTTACTCTTTTTTTTTTCTTTACCATCGATATGTCTTTATTAATTCTTTATTCGTTTTTTTTTCCTTTTTTTTTTCTTTTCTTTTTTTCTTTACGGTTTTTTATATTTATAGAAAACGAAAAATTCTTTTATATACTTATTGTTGGAACATATCTTTCTCTTAAAACGTTAATAAAAATTAAAAAGATAAAAACAACGACGAAACCAGCGTCCCTGCACTGTCCACGGGTCCTGTGACTTCTGCTTACACTACTGCGCCCGTACATTATACTGTATACACATATAAAACCTTTATTTAACACGGTTTTGCGTTTGTCTATAATGAACGTATGCATATATTATATTATATATACATATACGCATATGTATGCAGTAGTACGATAATTCGTATGAATGGGAACGCGTATACCCCGTCTCCAATTTCGTTCAGCCTGCCCGCGTTCCTTCGTTGTTATTATCACTATTATTATTATTATTGTTATTATTATTATTATTATTGTTATGACCACACGTGAATATTCACGTATGTGTATATAATATAATATATATATATATATATATATACACGTAGTAATGGATGTAAGAAGGGAGTATGAACGACGTCGCGTATTAACTAAACTTCGTACGAGAACGCGGGCCTCTCCCTCCTTATGCATTATATGATGACGCAAGCTAGCGCGCATTCATTGCACGAGGAACAAACCCCGAGAGCCGCGTACTATACGTATGTACGATACACACGCGATACATAAATACATACATACCGCGGTCCAAGTTAATTATTGGTACTTGGTAAGGGTCAGCTAAAGGGTCATTCGGCGGGTAGCAGATGCGAGCCACGTGCATCTCTTTCTCTTCTTATTCTCGCTTTTGCTATTGCTTTTGCTTTCTCGTTCTCGGCCTCGGTCTCGGTCTCGTTCTCGTTCTCGTTCATCTTCTCTCTTCTACCTTATACATGTATAATATAATATACCATACCATACTATACTATACTATACTATACTACGCGTATTGTGGAAATCTGTGAGAAACGAGGATCGAGAAGAAGCGTAAAAAAAAAAGGAAAAAGAAAATAGAAAAACCTTCGAAAAGTTACTTTGAGCATACGGCTCTCTGTTAATTCTAGTAACGCCCTTTTCCCGTATACTATACCCTATATGTGTATACATATAGCTGCACAACAGCTCCACTCACGTATATAGCCCTAAGTGGTTCCATCTGTTTTTCTTTTTATCTCAAAAATGAGTCGAGGGGTTTCAAATTTCGACACTAAAACTCCGAATATTTTCCGAAAGCTAAGACTTTAATATTATATAGAAATTTTTTTGGAAGAATGGAGAAGGGAAAAAAAAATCTTTTTTTATTCTTATAATATAATCAATTTTTATTGTTTGTTTGGTTTTTTTTTTTTTTCTTTTTCTTTTTTCTTTTTCAAATACATTGGCGGTTCTTTTCTCATTTTTTTAAGTATCTTCGTTAGGGTGCTTCGTCTTGGACGAACTTCCTTTTTTCCTTTGCTCCATCGAAGAAATATCGTTGTTTGTACGCGAATATAAATTACCTCCAAATTTTAGCCCTTTATTGAAATTCTAAGACCGATCTAAACCGTTTTGAAAAATATGTAAATGTTGATAAATATTCAAGTGCCTCTATCACCTAAACCATTAGTTCTAGGCGATATAACAATCCGATCTTTTTTGTAGAGGATAAAAGTTCCTGTAAATTTGTCGTTCACATATTTCCTCTAGCTTCAACCGTTTTCCAGATATCAACGAAACAAATATTTGATTAAATGACTTTTGAGGTCGATACAGGTGAACGACTCGGGTTACACTGAAATCTCGATGGGCACTTTTGAAAAATGATCAATTCCTTACGTGTGGATATTCGCCATAAGACGATATCACAAAACGCAGCTGACCATTAGATAATTGAAAAAAAAAAAAAAAAAGTCAGTAGATTTACATGCTTTTTAAATGTCGGAAATTTTCAAAGCGGTTTAGATCGGTTTAAGAATTGGAATTGAGGGCTCAAATTTGGAGGTAATTCCTTTTTGAGTACAAACAACAGCATTTCGTCGATGGAACGAAAAAGAAAAAGAAAAGGAAAAGGGCGTCCAAAACGAACCACCCTAATCTTCATATATTTATATATATATTATATATAATACCTTGTATATAATATACTTAAACCCTATACTGCATGTGTGTTACTTCATCTTTATATATGTATTGTCGTTGATTAACAACGGTTAATATTCACTTATATATACACAACAGGAATTTGACAAATATACGAATCACTGACGTGCAATAAACGTTTCCGAGATTTGAATAATAATTCCATTTTACTAGAACGGAATGACTGTGCTTCCTCCGTTGTCCTAACGATTTCTATTCACCCGTACATTAATGTTACATTATATACTGCGGTAAAATGAGAAACGAGATTTTCTTTAGTTCATAATATTCCACCTCGTTATATTGTCCGAATAATTGAATTTATTTATTTTTTTTCAAATTTGTAAAAATAGTCTTTCCTAATTTTTTATTTTTTTTTAAATTTATTTAAATTTCTTTTTTTTTATTGTTTTTTTTTATTGTTTTTTTTATTGTTTTTCGGCGATTTTTTCAACCGCGTTAAGAATCCGTGTCATAATTGTTCGGTTCTCTTCATCCCGTCTTTTAGTGTATTCGAAAAATTCTGTTAGACGTTTTTCCAAATTAGATTGATGGTCGTTATTAACATTTACCGCGGACGTTGCTTCGTATCTTCTTATTAATTTTCTAGGACGTTGTTTCTCCTCGTCGTCGTCGTCCTCTTCTTCAAATTCTTCTTCATCTTCTTCTCCCACTTCAACTTCAACTTCTACTTCATCGTCGTCTTCTTCATCCTCCTCGTTATAGTTACGCAAATTATGATTACCGTTTCTCTTACTAGTCAGGGCTAAAGCGTCTCGTAAAAATTGACGCGGTGAATCATCCCCGTCTTTATTATTCGTAAATTTTCTCACCCGTAATCCAGGTATAACCGAAGAACTGCAGGGCGATGATCTGATTGTTTTTATCGACAATTCCGTTGCCGGTGGCAAACGTGATACCAAAACTTCGCTAGCATTGCGACGCCTTAATTCTTGAGAAATTCGGGAAGGTCGGCTGTGAAAAATATTACGAAAAAAAATAAAAAAATTAATATGTCATCTTTTCTTTTTCTTTCTTTTTTTTTTTTTTTTTTTTTTTCGAAATTGAAATGTTGATCACTCACCTGGATGGTCTGGGTCTGCGTATCGGAACTCCGGGAAGTCTTTCAATTTCTATAGAAAAATCATCGTTGAAATTTCTTATCTGTTTAATGGCTGTGATCGATGGGGTATCGTGATCGACGTCCGAGTCTAGTCCTAGACGTTGTTCTTCTTCGGGTGAAGCTGGTTCCTCGGGTGTTACGGAAAGACATAGAAATTCGTGGGGATTTAGATCGTCGTCATCGTTACGTTGTCCATAACCGAGGACTTCGTCTATGGCACCGTAAAACGGCCACGATACATCGTCGGATTTATTCTTGTCACCGTGCACAGGGTTCTTCAGTTCCTTAAACAAACTCACTCTAGTCACCCGGAAATGGCGATATCATATTTATCGAGCATTAGGGGGATGGAGAGAAAAAATAATGAGAGAAAACGTAACACCAAAATAGAAAAGACCAAAAAATTCGAAATCGAGACCAAATTTCATATACGAAGAAATAGTCAGAAATGGGAATGAGTATAATGAGTATAAAATAGATTCTAATTCGTATTGATTATGAATTTTTTTTTCGTAGTATCGACAAGCCTCACTTTATATTGTTGCAAAAGATTCGACCACTTCTTCTTGAGTACACGATAATGAACGTCAGCCATGATAGTTGGAAACTCTTGTCTCATTTGTTGTAGAATATGCCTGAAAAAGAAAGAAGAAAAAAGGAATTAGAAAGAAAAATGTTTAGATTAGAGTAAAATGATTCTAAAATCTAAATATTATTGTTATTATTATGAATTTGCTAAATAGAATAGCGCCGTATATACTGAGTCCATATCTTTCAGCAGTCACGTATATTACATACTATTTTTTATATATTTAGAATTAACGACTCTACAAAGGTCTCTGCTTTTGCAGACGCCTCACGAACTGTTTTACGATTGGTCGTCATTATACTACATATCTTAAACGACACCCGAATAAACTCGGTAGTCTTAACTTCTCTCTCAGTCGTTTAATTCAAATCGCGAATCTCATTTGTGATCATTTCTAATTCATAAAATTCAATACTTTTAACCGAAATTATATTATATTATTAATTATATATACCGATCAGCTTATCAACCGTTGGAATTTCAAATATATACAACTATATACAACTATATACAGTAGGTATTACAAGTGTATAGTAATAGATTGTATATTCAAACATATGCTTGTCTACCTATATGCTAATATTATATACTGTATTGCCTTTCTTCTATATATCCTAATCGCAAACAAGTTATTCTAAGTATAATTAGGTCGCGCGTCTATTTGCTCTTTCTTTATTTCTATTTCTTGTATCTATTGATTATGTTGTTTGCTTATTTTCTGAGCTTTTATTTGTAAAGCGATAAGCTCACAGCAAAATTATACGATATAATTTGTTTATGTGTTAATAAATTAGTATTATAGTGTTAAAAGTGTATTTAAAATCATCACAGTCAGTTTTCATGCCGGATATTTTTACCTCATTAAAATTTACCTGAAAATTGTTTTTCCATAATTATTCATTCATTCATTCATTCATTTTTCCTTTACGTATTATTTTTTCTTTCTCTTCTCATCATTATTTTCATTATTGTTCTTTGCTTTTACGACCACAAAATATTGTAAATACTAGCGTTATATATGCGGTTAAAGATGATGCACTTTGCGGTGATCGCCGCATTGCACCCACTCTATATACGATCTATACATAGTATTATATACCGCGAGCGCGTAACCGCAGAAAAAAATATACACACTAGTTATATACCTACGCAGACAATATTTGTGCACATTAACTATCGCATTGATCGATTTGTCAAATTTCGTTTGATTACAAAAAAAAAAAAAAAAAATCGCTGCAGACATAATTCGCACGCTCGTTTGTGTTCCTTTCTTGATATTCCTAAAATAGAGAATTTGAAGAAAAAAAACACTCTTTATGATGATCAATTCATAATAAAAATCATGGAATCGTCATATAATTCTGAGGCTTTGAAAAAAAAAAAAAAAAAGAAACTAGCAAGAAGAATGAGTTCTCGGTATATGGTTGCAGAATTTTCTCATAGTATAACAGAACAAAAGCCTTTGAAGTCGTATTAGCTCTATACGTATGGTTATACAGTAGGTATGCCGGAGGCTAGCGCGGAATAATTCCTTGGTGCGTATAAAAGTGAATTGTAAAGAAAATTAGACGAATCGAAACGCTAAATGTATACAACCAGGAGCTAGTGGTGTTGCTACACGTAATCTTTAATGACGTAATATATGCGTTGTATTTGACCTTAAACTAGAGCTGTTTGGTGTGAAACGAGATAATTGAAAATTTATTAATCGCGTGAATACAGTAGATTTTTTTTTTTCCTTTGTTTTTTTTTCTTATAGTAAATAAGTTAAATAACGATATTTTATAAGTGATATAGATATGTGGATATTTTTCTAACGATAAGAATTACCTTTATGATACATGGATTGAAATATTTTTGGGGATTTTTAAATTCAATAAAAAGAAATCAATGAGATGGAGGTGACGCATGCGCCGGAAATACGTCTTGCAGAATCTCGCGCATCAATGGTAATGTTATACGTTCTGTAGAAAATCGAATTGGTTGTATACCAAGACCGTGAACTAAAGTGTCGCAGTTAGCTATCTGCCATTTTGGAATCTCCTGAATTTTGGCAATCGTTAATACTATAACGAATTCTATCTTTCTTATAATCTTTAAAATAATGTATAAAGAATTCGAAAATCTTGACCTTCTGTACCATATTACGCGACAATTCGAATAGCGTCTATGAATATAAATTGCCTAAAATCGATCTATACCACGTATGAATGCTTTTTTGAAATCAACAAAACGGAAGAAAAAAGGGAAATAACATAGAGGAAGAGAGAGAAAAGAGAGAGAGAGAGAGAGAGAGAGAGAAAAAACACGACCACCTCGGCGTGAATAACGCTTAATAAATATTCCTTCTTATAGCCAGCCGCGATACGTACGATGCGACGTATATGTTGTATGTATACCTATAGAGATAATGATCAGCGCACTATGCACTTGCCCGCGGCCTTCTAGTCTCAGTCTCCGTCTCCCTCTCTGCCCCGAGCCGCGATCCTCCTACTATTTTCCCGATGTCCCACTCCACCGTTACAAACGTCATCTTCATCTTCGCGCACGCTATAGGAACCTAACTACCTATGTACCAATAACATAGGACAGAGTTCGGTCTCGAACGTTATACCGCGGTCTCGATACGTGTTTGTGGGGAATAACGAACCCAATATCTAATCGAAATGAAAACAATTACCTGCATATTTTATAACTGAAGTTATTATTTTTCTTCTTATTATTATTATTATTATTATTATTATTATTATTATTATTATTCATAAATTCATATTACTATCGAAATTGATCATATATACGATGAAATAGGGACAATGCATCATGCGTAACTATATATAAATTAATTACGTGTTCACCGAGTGAACGAGTCAGTTAGTGAGTATTATAAAACGTTTAAATGTTTGCGGTTGTGCTTGTGATGTGGTAGTAGTAGTGGTGGTAGTGGTGGTGGTGGTTTGGTGACCACGATTAAACCGCCCGTCAGTTCTCTGTGCAGTTGTACCTACAACTTGAACGATCTGTGTCATGGGTGGTGTTTTAACAGTGTTTAACCGCTGCGTAGGAAGAACAATAATTTCCAACTAACGATTACACTATCCACCGCCTAAAGTGGTAAGATGTTACATCGACCGATTCTTTCTTATATTATCATAATTCTCATCCTCATCCTCATCATCATCATCATCGTTGTTATTATTATTATTATTATATACTCACTCCCATCCTGCTTGCGCCGAATACTTCCGTCCGGTAAATAAATTCCCGTTTTCCTTCCTCAGTTGGATAAAACGTGACGTCAGGTTCTCCGTCCCTGATTAATAAGACATTGATTATTATCATTGTTATTATTGTTTATCCCATATTCCTTATTGATATTATTTATAACAGTATTTATGTGTATAATATAGTTTGATGAGAAAATATTTTAAGGAATTATATTTTAGAGCGATACAGAGAAAACACGTGCGATAAAGAAAACTGTGTATTTAGATAGCATGTAATGTAACGTATATTGAATATGTTAAAAAACGTCTACGAAACTTCACTCACAACGAAATTTGGTCTGATGAAAAACGTGAGTCATGACTGATAAGGTGGTGGTACGAAATGGTAAAACTGATCATGTTCGGGATTCTAATGCGTACTAAAATCTAGACCTCGTTTCAGTCTTGACTTCGTGAAATAAGTCTGATAGGGGGGTCGAGGAGAGAGAGATCATGAGGAGAGGGCGGTGGGGATAGAGAGAGAGATGTGTGCGAGCGCGTTGCAGGAGAACCAAACGTACGTACGTACGAACGAACGAACGAACGAACGAACGAACGAACGAACGAACGACGCACAGTCCTAACCGTGTGCCGCCTCTGGGAAACCCGATGGCGAGGAGGCGCAGAGGCGCGGTGTGGAAAGAACACGGAGAACGCGAATTCATTGGTAGAGAGAGCCTCTGGATTATACGAACGAAAACAAACTGTATCGCCATCTCTCAATCGTTTCTACAAGCCTCAATCCTCGTCTACTCTCCTTCTTTCTCTCGCGCGTTTTACGTATGCCGCATCGCTCGCGCCCGGACCTCGGAATCGTCCCGGTCGTATCATACAGCTATAGTAATATTTACTATCCGAAACCCGAAAGAGTTGCTGCATTATCGACCACATCCCATCACATCTCCCCTCCTCATTCACCTATACCCATCCCGCGACCTTATTCGCAGCATCATACCTACTGTGCAACTACCACTCTGAAATTTATCTCATTCCGGTATTACGTAATCATATGTATACCTTTGTATACGAGTATATGATACATACAACAATTAATCAGTTTACCCTCGTAAACATATTTCGAATAAAAAAAAATATCATGCTTTCATTTAGGAATGAAATCCAACTCAATTTCAATTCGTTATCGAACAAAATTATACCCATTGTACAACTAATATCAGATTGATTTGAATGCATTCTGCGCAAAAGTCTCGCGTTATCGTAATGAGTAATCTATACTATATACTATAGTATACGTATACATAAAAAAAAAAAAAAATAGCTCTTCTTTCGAAAAACTTTAATTCATTATTAATTCCTGCGAGTTATGCAATCTATGAAGTACCTATACGAACAAGAGATATAGCAACTTGGGCTTGGCTCACTTAAGACGTAAAATTTCCGGCATATGTTCGGGAGTGGCCTACGAAGTTCGAGCTTAAAAAAAATTCCTTAAATAATTAAGTTGAGAAGGACTAGAAGTAAATCTGCTGCAGTTAGCCCCGAACCTTTGCGGTGGTGTAAATACCCACCTATATACATAGAGAGAAAAATCTTTTCTGCAACCGAATACCTACCTACTATACCAGACAGATGCCTGCGCCATAGCTCTCTGCAAAGATGTCGAGATAAATCAAACGATTATATTCGAGAACTCGTGCAGCTGCAAAACTTCGATCTATATAATTATTTTCATTCATTATACGCATATTATATGGGTACATAAATTTATCCTTATGGTATATTTATGACAAAAATTCTTAGTAATCCTATAGGAAATCTTACAGACGTCAACGCGTCCGAATAAGATTCATTCATAGTTCTGATAATACGACATGACTATATACTTCCGTAAGGCTGTGTTTCTTATTATTTTATAAAACCCGCGGTTAAACCACGACTGTCTTATTCTCGTTCTGACTCATATCGCTGCATAACTACGATATATCTACTGTTTGACAATTTCTGTATACAGATACAGATTATATACTCATATTTACGTATATCCTTCTCCTCGAAGAGAGTGAAATATCATTCACAAGTTTCCTCGTAGTACATGTTATATTCGCACACATACGTACTACAAGGAGATAAATCGTATTGTTAAACATTGTTAACAACTTGGTATAAATCAACCTAATACCGAAAAAAAAAGGGACTCTGAACTTTGGCTTTTAAAAGCGTCTCGTAATCGTCCTGTGGCAACAGCATAAGCATATAAAGATATAATATGGTATGTACATGTGTGCATAAACAGCAACATTAACAAGACAATAATAATATGTATGAATGTGTGGTTGAATAAAGCTACGTATCCGCCGTCTGTCGGAGAGTCTATGTACTAAGGTACATTTCATTTCCTCTCCCCTTCAGCTGGCCGCTCTGTCCCATCAGTGCGCAACGGAGCTCGGCAAGCGAGCCCGAAGAGAGGCCATGTTTATTCCCGTAGGGTATTTCTTTGTTGTTTCCATTGTTGAGGGGAGAAGAAGATGCGCTAAAATAAATGAATATGATAGTGGTTTCGCGCACGTGTGTTAAAAAAAACTACGTTATAATTTTAAGCGGGAATTAGTGAATAAATAAAGCTTTAAAATTTGACAAGTGAGATAATAAGAGAAGAAACAAATTGCATATTAAAGAAAAGAAAAAGAAGAAGAAGAAGAAGAAAAGAAAAATAATAATACGATATAATATACCGAACGAGAAATATAATAATAAAGGAAGTTATAGACGTAACTATATAATGGATGAAATGCACAACGGGGTTGTACTAATCAAGTGTAAGTTTTATTGACTAACTAAGTAACAGTGTATCATTGTTATTACCTATATCTATCTATCTATTAACGTTTTAGTGTTCGTTCGTACGGTCATGCTGTGGTGCGCTTCTGCTTCCATCGTGCAGGAAGCAGGTATCCCCCGCGTTTACTCTCACTATCTGACGTATCCCATGATTCCATCCCATATATATTAGATACGTACATGTATACGCATGCTATACACTCCTACGTAACTTGTAGGGTACACTGTATCGTCGTAATACCATAATAGATACATACAGCCACGTTTTGTCTGCTCGGAATCAAACTAATTACTAATTACTTTATACTGCTCGAGACCGTTCCTGTAATATACTAATGCAGTTTAGAAAACTACTCGTTTATACGATCGATTCAACTGTCATATATTTTAAACCACTTAAACTAATTGTATGTAAGTTTAGTTATCGTCCCCTCGCGTGATTATACCAAATAATAGCTCGAATTATTACGGGGGATTGTTAACCCCGTCGAATACCTTAATTCTATACTTTAATATTGATCAGTTTTGAAATCCCAAAGTCGTTTTTTTCTATGCAAAAAAAAAAAATAGATAATTACAAAAACAACAAGAAACAGCAATGCGTAAATAATTTTCCTGTGTGTTTTCCCCCCGGAGGACAATGACCTAGTTAGTCTATAATTGAACGCCTTGAAATCTGAATTGGACAATTATTTCTGCAGTTCGCCTCTTTATACACGTGTATAGTTCAATGAGAATATTAAAAATCTAACCATTGATTAAAATAACTTTGGGTGAAAAATTTTCGATTCTTCGTATTGAAGAAATAATATTTTCTTCACGTATTAACGACACAGTTCGTCATAATAATCAAGAGATATGTTTTTTCTTTCTTTCTTTTTTTTTTTTTTTTTTATATTATATACCCCTCCCCCGTATATCACATAAATTCTTGTAATATATCTATATAGCGGTAATTTCTATTCTTCCTTTATACCACGGAATATTTATTCAAGTTACGTGAGTGCGTGAATATGTGTGTATGTGCGTGTGCTGGGCGGTCATGCCGCTCACTGCACCTGCCAGACTCGCAGCCTTTTAGTCCCTTCTTAGAGTTCGAGGGTTCATTGTTTGTACGGGACGTGAGCAACAGCCTTTTCTACCACGTATACCTACCTTCATACCTTCCTACCTACGTAACCAAGAAAGTGACAAAATCTTACTTAATGGGCGACTAAATATACAACTAATTTTACTGCAACAGGAGGAATAACAATAAGTGGTATACACACATACCTTAATGCAGTGTTTAGCTTCTGTGTCAGAAGGAATAAATTATTATTTGCAAATATACCTATACCCAAATACTTGAATCGAACTATAATGAATGTAGTATATCAACGCTTAGCTTATCGCCTCTATCAAAGATTCGTAGAGTGAAAAATAAAAAGAGAAAAAAAAAAATCTTGCTGACACTGTGCATACCGTATTGCAAGTATATGTATGTATGTGTACAAATTATTATATACGCACGTACTTTAAACTATCAACGATAAAAAACCCCACCACGACGCAGTGGGGGGTTTCGACTTTCGGCGAGTATGTTGTAGGATATATACTTTGGTACAGTTTTGGTGTCGCCATGTGGGACCCTGCAGCAACGAGTATGGACTAATACAGTAATACGATAAACGTGTCGCGTAAGTTCTTAGCTCGAGAATGTAGGATAGTTATGTGCGTTAAGACTTAAGAGCGATCGTGTGGGTAGTTGGTACAGTAATAAAGAGAGAGTCGTGTCGTACCTACTCGTCGACTTCTCGCCTTTGGATTCGAATTTGTTCCGTAACTTTAACTTAAACTTATTTCAGGCTTTAGGGTTCGGGTAATCTAGTAAAGAATAGTATATCGCTTTTAGGTTCTGTCTTTAGTTTCGTTCGTTCGGTAGAAGAGAAGAAAGAGGAGGAGGAGGCGGCCTCTGGGCTCGGTTAGGTCGCACGTTTAGCTCTGCGGGTCGAGTACTGCTGAAAGACTCTTTTCGACGAGATAGAAAGAGACGTAAATAGGAGAGAGGGAAGTAGAAGAAAAGGGAGAAAGACCGGGAATATAGGGAGGCGTCCGGAGGTACAGTCCGGACTAAAAATTCATTGGCGATATATTTTTCGTTCAATTTTCAATTGGTTTTTTTTTTTTTTTTTTTTTTCCCGTTTTTTTTTCGTTTCAATTAACCCACCACGGAGTTATAGTTCTATAACTTATAGTAGCACTACTCGTAACTCGGTTTATTGTTACATGGGCGCTACTAATTTTCCCACGCGTAATTATCATTCACTCGTGGCATAGTTTCGGTCGTTTGTTCTCTTTTTTTCTTTTCTTTTCTTTTGTTTTTTTTCTCATGATTATGAGACTCTTTAACTACTGTAAATACGAAACTTCCGGTCAATAAAATATTACCGATATCTGATATAAAGAGGGATGAGTATTTCGAATTTAGGAATAGACAGCGGCGTAAATTTACGATATCTATAGAGGAAGGAAGGGCTGTTAAAGTGTTTTAGAGGAACCTTTAAGTGACTTTAATGATAAAGCGGTACAATGCGGTTCGTAAATTTAAACAACGCGTTATACCGTATCGGAGATTGTTAGGTTTCGATTGATTTGAAAAGTATAATAAAACAAAATTGGTATATAATTAACGATTGTGATAAATCGAATCTTGTTTCTTTATTTTTTGGATATATTTTTATTTCTGTTTCTTCGTTCCCTCTTTATTAAAAATTCATACAGGTCTCAATTGAAAATTAAACCTTTGCAGTTTCCTTTTTAACTTCTCGACTTTAAAACAGGCACCCAACCCAACCAGTCTCATCTATTGCGCGGTCCGCACATGGGGGCTCATAAGCTCAACTCACTGTTATCATTTGCATCCGCTCGCACGACCGAGCCATACTAGCTCCTCCTATCTTGTCAGTTTCACTTCATTGTCAGTTTGGCGACGAGAGTAGATACCTATTCAAGGGGGTTGCAGCGTTTCTGAAGTTATTAAAGGTTCAAAATTACCGTACGTAAACTGTTATTCATATAGCAAACGCGTGTGTGAGTGAAATATAATAAAAATACAAATCGTAAAATCATATTTATTAGTTTGCAATGATCCGAATTTTGATAGAAAGAAAAATATTCCTGCAGTGTTTAAAACGCAGGAATTATAATACATCAATTTAATTTTTATTTTATTTTTTTTTTTACCTTTTTCATTATTTCTCTTCTCTAAAGAAATACAGAGATTATTATTATATGCATATTGATAAATAATTCATCGATGACGTGTCTGGCATGTTTTCTGACCCGAAATACGATTAGTCTTCAAGAAGGTCTTTCGAGAACAACACGATACTTAAATCCCTCAACTCATATTCGCATGATTATACATATCTTAATAATACGGAGCGAAAAATATCCTCGTAATTTTCTCAATAACGATATTTTGCGGTTTTTATTCTGCTTAGCCACATACGAATATACAGAATTTATTTATTCATTTTATTTATTCTCCAGCATACATACACTATGTTTCATATGTACAGTTTGAAATATTAGCAGATATAAAAAATACGATGTTCTCATTACTTGATAAAGATTCTTGACATTTAACATCTGCGATAAAAACAAAAAGAGAGAAAAAAAAAGAAACCCCCGCCTTTATTCTATTTTATTCTTTATTATTTTATTTTTTTCGCTGCAATTAAATTCAAGAATTAAAAAATTTCTGAATTATGAAATAATTCTTCAATATATTTTCAATTTCTAATATTCAATTTTGTAACCTAGCCTAAACATGGTTTTATCTTCCGTTTGTACTTTTATTTATTTATTTATTTATATTTGAATCTTGAACTAAACACTTTACCATATAATAATATGAAAAAAACATTCGTTGCAGAGAGAGTTTGAAATCGTTGACAATTTTGCGTAAGCATATATCGTAATTATATATATTTAACGCATAGATACCTATGCATACGGTGCAAATATATATATACTATATATTATGACATATATATTCAGTGGCACAACAAACTGAATGAATGGGTTTCTCGCAGTATGCATATAATCATTCTAAAGTACTATACTCAGTGAACAAAGATCGGAGAACAATCTACCTCGCTCTCTGAAACCTGTTTTCGCGTTCGCGTTTCGCGTTCTACCACCTAACACT